>JAUMHI010000040.1:9704401-9748600 GCA_032359435.1 Enteromius unitaeniatus | reverse complement strand
TCAAAGATGAAAATGGGCTAAGGGAAAAAAGACAAAGGTGTTGCTCATAGTGGCAATAAAGGCTTGATGTTTGAACCTATTCCTACAGCAAGACTTTAACATATTCATGCAGGAGAGCAGGAGCCACGGGCATTTTTCTTTTAGTGTTTTTAGAGTTGTGTCTGTTATCTGTTTTTTGTACACTTTCTACTTGCTTTCGGTTTCTGTCTTCCTTTATTCAGTTTCCCACCACTCATCAGTTACCTGGTCATTCATTAAGAATTACATCTGCCGCGTTCTTCTTGTTTTGAAATTTATTGGTATTGTTTTTATTATTATTTATAAAACTTACCTTAATTTGTAACCTTTTTGACTCTTTTTGTCATTTTTATTTTCATTTCTCTGGAACCTGCAGTTTGTGACAAGAGTGAGTAGAAAGGTCTCTTTTATTATAACTGTGATCTTAATTACCTGTTCCAAAGGTGCATGTACGATAATTGCTATGGTTTACTGAACAAGCATAAAAGAGTTGTTTAAACCCTTTCTGGTAGAGATCTGTACAGCTTTTTTTGTGTGTGTGGACTTTACACAATGAGCTTTAAAACTCAGCCCAATTTATTTTATTTTAATGTATGTTAATCATGAAGATGAGAAGTTGGGGTTGTAGTAAAACGCACACAAAAATGAAGTGGGTTAAGCACCTGTATATATCTGTTTTATGAACAAGGTTTTTTTTCGAGTTTAAACACTTTTCATCAGATCTTTAAGCTAAAAATGTCACCTGTGGTAAGACCATATTGAACATTTTTCTATTTTTGGAAACATGGTGTGCCTATTTTGATCTTTTTGTCAGAATTTTTGTTTGGTGGAGCACATAGAGGTTTTTTACCTGGTTGATGTGCACTCTGGGACTGTTTTTGTCACAAAATACTTTATTAAAAAGTAAACTTCATGTAGAGGCTATTTTTTCTTATAGAATTTCTTATTTATATTCAAAGTTTAATTCTCTGTCCATGTGATGTATCATTACTACAATTACTACTGAAAAATTACAGCTGAAAATGGCAATTTCATTTTTTCATGCAACAAGAGAAAGCACGAGAAAAAGACTGAAAAAAAAACTGTTTATACAGAATATAATATCATAGGCCTTTCCTGTTTTATTTTTTAAAACATAATTATTTATTACAGAATTGCACTGTAAAAGTCAAAAAAAAAAAAAGTTAAGCTTGGAATACTTACTTTTTAAGCAATAATATGAAGTCCACTTCTGGAAGGGAAATTAACACATCAGTATAGCTGTATTTACTGAAATAAATTTAACATTGACTCTTTTCATGTTTCAAGTTTTCCCTGAAGCTGAAGTTGTCATGGATGAATAAAATTCCATAGAGACTACAGGAACTATTATTTTGCATAATATTAAATATAAAATTTATTAGATTCACGGTTCATATAAAAGGCATGGTGATCAAGAGGCCTACCATTGATTTTGAGTCAGATTCAATTTTACTAATTGCATTCAAATTCTTCTGACATTCCAGTAACCCTGTGTCATAGAACAGACAGTCCACTGCAGATATGTGCTCTTCCTTTATATTAAGGCTGCTGACTGGTATGATTTTCTCAGGCTCAAACGTGTAATGGAGCACCACCATGCAAACTGGCTTGGAAGCTGTAAGACAGTTAAAGTTGAATGTTAACTGTATCATAAAAACAAAATAATAATAATTAGGTTAAGAAGTTTGATTAAATATGTCTTATAGTTAAACTTTCAACACTTGTAAGTGACCTTTATTCTCTTCATTAAGGTACTTCACTGCAGCGTCAATGTCAGTTCCAGTACGGGAAGTAATGGGGCAGAAAAACAGAATGAAATCACATTTTTCTGGGGATAAGTCCTCCTTCAATACAGATTTGTTAAGAGAATCCTTGAAATTCTGCACAGCATTATCCATTGTCTGCCCTGAAGTAATACAGTGGAAGAATGTTTAAAATGATTACTACATAACTTCAAGTTCATTTATTTGTATCAAATGAAAAAGACTTACCAAAGTACTGTACAATAAAATCAAATCATAAACGCATAATCAAAACTAAAACATTTAAAAAACAAAAGGAATGACAGATAAACATTCTGAGGATTATTAATAATCAAGACCATTATACAATGTAATAATAATGAGATATTAGCAGGCCACATCAAACAAGTGAGTTTTTAAAAGAGACTTAAAAATAGGAATATGGAAGGCGCTGCTCTAATCTCAAGTGGCAGATTGTTCTATAATCAAGGCCCAACCACAGAAAAACATACAAAGGCTATTACAAAACTCAAACTTGTAGCCTAATATTAAACACTAAATAAATCATTATGTGATTTATTTAAAACACTTCCTGTTGCATTCAAACAACTCAAGTTAGCCCACCTTTTGCTTTTGTATTTTATTCTTCTTATTATTTATTTGTATTATTCCTTTTATATTTAATTGTACTTATATTGTATTATACTGTTTAATATTTTGTTCTGTATTATTACAAAAACTTCAAATAAAAAATAACACTAAATAAATATAAAAAAATTTAAAAATGATTAGAAATGGACATGGGCTGTGCTTAAAGGAAATCTTTGAATCCTACAGTCACATAATGATCAAGGTCTAATTAGTTTTTTCCACCAAAATGTTTCTGTGAAACGGGCTTCTTTATAGTAAAGGCCACTTCTTCTTTATCTGGGCTTATCTGGCCAAATAGGATATTTAGGTTTTTTAAAAAAAAAGAAAGAAAGAAAAGGAAGCGCAACTCTGGAATGTGGTCACACCCGTCTAACAATGAACTCTGATTTTAGTCTAGTAAACAGAAGGGGCGAATTAAGGGGCATTTTTAAAGTATATTGTTTTGTATTAGACGTATGTAATTTAGTATAAAACGTTGTTGATGTATGATTTAACATTTTCAACATAACAGCCCCCCATTTGATATAGACTTTATGATAACTATGCACTTAAAATCTAAAACCGCATAAACAAATTATTACTGTTAGTAGCCTAGTAGTAGCAGTAGTAGTAGGTTGGCTGTATTTTGACTGCTAAACTGTAAAACTGCTGATATATGGATATATTCGTATTTTACAGATTAAACGTAGGCAACACCTACGGGCAAAGTTAACAGACATTTTTGTAAATCATTAAAATGAATGGAGGACATATATAATAGCTTACTTACTGTTGTTCTTCTGAGGCTTAAACTGTTGCGAAAGGTTTGTGCGTCTAAAATCACGATCAATCACTGCCCAAATGTTATACAAGCTCAGCTTTCACTTTCGTCTTATAAAGCTAACGTCTAAAAATACAGTGAAAACACATTATGCTTAGTCTATTATAACATCGTGTCTGTGTTATACCGTCTTGCGCTTGAACAATAGAAGGCTATTCTTTTTCATTCATTAAAGTAGCCCAAAAGAAATATGTGTAATAGTAAGCCTGTTGTATGTGAAAATATATAAGCTATTCAGTAGTAAAAATACCTGTAACAAATAGGCTATCCTAACCTGTTCCCTGCTTAACCTAAGTTCACTCTTCCGGTATGGTTTTATTTATCCATTGTCCTATTTTCAAGTGGTGTTCAACTCATCACACTTTTAAAATATCATACACACACTCTCAAATAATAGCAAAATATTTTATGAAAATGTAATAATGACATTAATTTGTTTCTTGCTGTGTTGATCTACAAAAGTCTAAAATTGTTGCATTGAAGGCCTTAGATGCTGTCTAGTGGGCAATGACGAGAATATGTGGAGAGATGTTTCTAATTCTGCAGACTGACCTTTTATGACTGTATTTCTATTAGGGTCATTGTGTATACTGCTATATATTGTATTTTGTAGTGTATACTGTTTAATGCATATAATATGATATAACCACTTGTTCATGTAAGCTAACCTATACCATATTTAGTATTTACGAATTTTAAGAGTGTATATTGCATACTGATACCAATGCAACATAACAGACTTCTAAGAATCGTTAGTAGTTGCATCAACACCCAATGGAATCTCATATGCAAAATACTATCCGATAAGATAAAGAGTAGTAATCTTTTTCTTCAAAAGTGAAAGTCACCATTGGCTCTGTGACCTCTATGGCAGATAAAGCTCTCACATCAGTGACCTGCCTGGCCATGTAAGCTACTGTAGAAGTCTTCTGTACCTCAAGTTTGAGCCAGGCTTCGGCCTTCACTTTTTATTTATGAAAGTTCTTATGATCCCAGCTGATGTCTCTCTGATTCCCTCATCACCTTCATCTGGGAGAAAAATTCTCCCAATCACAACCGAGCCAGAATAACATGTTTACCATGGTGTAGCATCTCTTCTTTTCAAAACAGTTTGATAACATCTGGGCTGGTCTGTGCTGACCATGCTCACATATGGCTTCCTTTGCATTATAGAGCTTTAGTTGGCGTCTGCAGATGTCACAGCAGATTGTTTATGGACAGTGGTTTCTGGAAGCCTTTCTGGGCCCATTTAGTAATGTCAATAACAGAATCATGCTGCAAGTTTGTAACCAGGCTGTTTTTGGTCACCAATGACTTCCTACTATGGAAGCCAGTGGTGACCAAAACAGCCTGGTTACAAACTTTTTTTTTTATCGAAATATCTTCCTTTGTGTTCAGCAGAACTAAGTAATCCATACAGGTTTGGAACTACTTGAGAGTGAGTAAATGATGACAGAATTTTCATTTTTGGGGGAACTATTCCTTTAAGCCTTGGAGCAATACAGCAATAACTGGCATTGGAGATGGGCTGATACATGACGAACAGAGGGCATGTCAATACACTCCCCTCCAAAAGTTTTGGGACAGTGAGGCCAATTCCTTTATTTTTGCTGTAGACTGAAAGCATTTGGGTTTGACATCAAACGATGAATATCAAGAGACTTACATGACAGCTTTTGTTTCCAGGTATTTATATCAAACTTTGCAAATAATTGAAGGTTAGATAGCTACATTTATACTGAGTGAAGGGGAGTGGTAACAAGGAAAAGGTGTGTTGCGCAATCAGAGTGAAGTGCATGATGGGGATTGAAGTCCTTGAGTTACAGATGAGTTCTAGAGTGTGGGGTGGAGATAGCATGCCATCTGGTGGGGCAAAGGGGAACTATCATTACAAACAGTTTAATCATCAGTTCAAGAAATTCAGTGCCGGTATTGTTTGTATTGTTTTTTTGTACAAACTGTAATGTGTGGATTGATTTAATTAAATTTACCTTGTGTGTTTGTGTAATGTGAGTACTAAAGCTAATCACACTGAAAAATTTTCAGTAGCAAGTTGATCAGCTGTTTATTTATTCATTATTTTATTTGAGTGTTTTGGTTACTTCAGGTACTGTCTACATTTACTAGATATTAGACACTTTTTCATACATATTATCACAGATTCTGCTATTGTTATTTACTTATATTACATGTTTTTTTTCTCATGCAGTATATTATTACTACTGAAAGTCAAATTACATTTTCATTTTTTGTTGCAAATAACAAGTAAGCATTCATAAATATAACAACAAACAGCAACAACATATGTATTTCAAAGCAGAGTCACAGATCTAAAATACAGCAGAAATTACACAATACAACAGTTTGTGTTCCTGTGTGTGGACAGATCATCTGCCAAAAAAAAGAGCAATTAATTACAATTGCAATTAATTGATTTATTAATGTAATATTACGTTATAAAAGTTTGGAATACTTACGGCTTGAGCAATAATAAGAAGTCCATTTCTGGAAGGGAAATTAACACATCAATATAGCTGTATTTACTGTAATACAACACACATTTAAGATTTCACTTTGGACAATCTTTTTTTCTTAATTTTTAGCCAAGGTGATATAATAGTATTGTGTTATAAAGCCAGATTTAAAATATAAAATTGAGCTTTTTGTTAATAACTGTGGAAACACATCATCACGGTTCATATAAAGGGCTGATCAAGAGGCCTACCTTTGATTTGGACTCAGTTCGAATTTTACTAATTGCATTCGTATTCTTCTGACATTCCAGTAACCCTGTGTCACTGAACAGACAGTCCACTGCAGTTATGTCCTCTCTCATTATAAGAGTGTTGCTGTCCAGTAGAATTTTCTCAGGGTCAAACGTGTAATGGAGCACTACAATGATGACTGGCTTGGAATCTGTAAGACAGTTATAAGCTGACTGTTAACTGGATCTTAAAGAAAATTATTTTGGTTAATGAGTTTAATTAAGTATGTTTTATAATTAATCTAGTTTTCCACACTTGTAAGTGACCTTTATTCACTTCATTAAGGTACTTCACAGCAGCTTCAATGTCAGTTCCAATACGAGAAGTAATGGGGCAGAAAGACAGAAAGAAATCAGATCTTTCTGGGGATGAGACCGCCTTCAATCCAGATTGTTTTAAAGAACCCTTGAAACTCTCTACAACATGATCCATTGTCAGACCTGAATCCAAAATTAGAGAAAAATGTAAAATGGCTGAAGAATGGTTAAAAAGATTACCACATATTACAAGACACATACTTCTAATGTTATTTTATTACACAAATGTATCACGAAGGACCTGAAAAACTGAATCTGTATGTCATACAGTACTGGAAAGGGCAGGAAATCTTTCAATCATTAATCTTTGTAGTCACATCATGTCTGCTTGTCTTCATCTGATCAAGTTCTAATTTATGTTTTTAACAACATAACGTAGGGAACGGGGTTAAGGCGCCTTGAATGTATAAGACAACTTTGATGTTATTTTTCTCTTACCACTAGATGGCACAAAACCTTGGCATCCATTTAAAGATGCAACCTGCATTTTAGTCGAATCCTAGAAATGTTGATTTATGTAGCAACTGAAAATAGTTAAAATGATTGAATATATTTTGAGACAAATGTCCTGTTTGTGATTTTTAGTTTTGTGTTTATGATTAAAGCAACAGTTTAAAGTAAGGTAGCTATTTAGGGTAAAAAGTGCCCCTGCTGTTTGGGCTAAAGGCACGGTAATTAACAAGATAATTCATAGATTTCTAACATTTTCATTTGTTGACATGACATGGTAACACTCAGATGGTAAATATCATATATTGTGTTATATAAAGGGTTTTTTTTCTTGCGGGTTTAGAGAAGGATTTTTCTGTATTTTTTGTATCTATATCAACTCTTTCTGGTCCCCGTTCCTCAAAGGATTTGTATTGTTTTTGATTTGTCATCTTGAAGCGCCTCCTCTCTGTTTCAGTGGAAATGGAATGTGTTCACACCACTGATATATAATAGAGAAAATATTCACAGATCAGTGGTTCACGCCCGTCTATATAATACAGAGTAGCCTAACCTGATTTTAAACATTGTAAACATATACGGGGCAGGCTATATTTTTAGCATTTGAGTCTATATATCTCTAAAACGTAAATGTTGATGGACGTTTTAGTTTTAGTTTCAATTTACCACCCCAACATTTTAGTATTAATTCTAAATTCTATGACAATGCTCTTAAAATCTCAAAAACACATTAGCACAATTTGTTTTTTTATTATTTTTTTTATTATATGTTTTATTGTATTCTTTTTTTATTTTACTTTTTTGATGATGATGATGATGATGATGATCAGTCATATGTTTATATTTGAGTTAGGATTTAATTTAGTGTAAAATCTTCTGATATGTGTATTTTACAGATTCAACGCAGCTATGCCACAGCCCTTTGTTCATTCTAAGCTCCGTGATGCAATTGAATTCTCATGAAAACATGCACAAATGAATACGGGTAAGTTAAGACAGACATTTTTTTTTAATTATGTCAATGAATGAGGGACATGCAACACGGAGCTACTTACTGTTTTTCTTCTGAGACTGCGAGAGGTTTGACTGTTAAAAATTACGAGTCACTGAGCAACTGAAGTTCAACTTTCAGTTTCGTCTTAAAACGCTGTGCTAAAAGAAATACAGCCAAGACCTTAAGTATAGGATACGTCTGTTTTAATATCTTGCACTTGGAAAATAAACAGCGAACACTGATACTTGAATAATTTGTTTAGCCTAACTAGATGATAGCCTAGTCGTAATAAATAGGCTATAGCCATAATATCATGTGTAATATCTGTGTATGTGTCTATGTTATTCATTAAAGCATGACAAATATTTTTAATAGTAGGCTAGGCTATTGTGTGCAGTAATAGCCTACAGCCTATTTAATAGTAAAAAACTACAAAACACAAAAACCTGTGAGCTATCCATAAATCTCATCCCCATCAATAACTCATCCCACTTTTAAAATATCATAAACACATTCCAAAATCATAGCTAAGCAACGTAAAGCCTACTAATCATCCAGTGGGACATATTAAAAAACATGAAAATGCATGAAGAAAATAATTGTTTTGCTGTGTTGATCTTCAAAATGCTAAGATTGTTGCACTGAAGACACAGACTGTTATAAAAAGGAACATTTAAGGCCCTCTAGTGGGCCTCGATTAGAATAGGTCGATAACTAACTCCTGCGGTGCCAGTGGACTGCTTCTAGGACTCTAGGGTTTTGTTTTGTTTTTTTGTTTTATATTCATTTATTTTTGTTTGTTTAATTATTAATTTATTTTGACAGCGCTTCCTACAATTCAACTGCTATTTCAGACCGAATTCAGCCTGTGGTGCTGCGGAGGGACTCATCAGACCGGGCGGCCATTGCACAGCGGGTCGCTAGAGGTCAGTAGTGTACATCCGCACGACAGAGAACCGCCACAAGTCAACAGAAGAAAAGGATCTCCTTTTAAACTTCCGGGCATGGCGGAGAAAAAAACAGCCGGTAAGTGCTTTCAATGAAAACTTCTACATGTTATCCTTTGGCTGATAAAAAAAAATCAAATAATGGTTTGTCAGTGGGTTTTCAGCCATACGTTGGAAATTTGCGGCAAAACAGTCTTGCCATGCATTGCTACACTCTGATAATGTAAACACGGCTGTAGTTTACATTCAGATGATTTGTCCTCAGTCCGCTCGCAGGATCCCAACCAGCGGCGCGTGCTGGACAGCGCGACGCGTCAGCGCCGGTTAACGCGTCAGCTCGAGGCTCTCGAGAAAGACAACTTCCAGGACGACCCTCACGCGAGCCTCCCGCAGCTCGTCAAGCGCCTGCCGCAGTTCGACGAGAGCAACGAATCCGGTAACGATTCGAGTCGGTGTTATGCGTCAACCTCATCCTTTTACTCCCGTTAAATCTTTCTTTGCGAACTGTATCCGATTGTTGTGTCGTCTGTATTGTTCTCACCGGATGGATTTTCTTTTCAAGGCAAGCGGAGGAAGAAGACGAGGGGCGATCATTTTAAACAGAGGTTCCGCAAAAACTTTCAGACTCTCCTGGAGGAGGAGGTACTGCTTGCTGAGGAAAAACATCCTGAGAGAAACTCTCGCACACTTTTCTTGGGACTTAAACATGTCCTGGACATGTTTTTGTACCTTACTCTGTTTTTCTCTTTCAGGACCTGAGTGTTAGTGAGGGTCCAAACTATCTGACTGCATGCGCTGAGCCCTCTAAGTTTCCTCAGAGACATTTCTGTGCAGTGTGTGGCTTCCCTTCAAACTACACTTGTGTGTCATGTGGAGCTCGCTACTGCTGTGTGCGATGTTTAGGAACACACCACGAGACCAGGTAACGCACTCATTCACCAGAAATGCCAGATGATACTAAATACACAACAATTTTGGTCCCGCACATTGACACAAGGAAGGTGATGTTAATCTAAAAATGAAAATTGTGTTATCGTTTATCCTCATGTTGTTTCCAAACTTTGTGACTTTGTTTTGTGTGGAAAATTTTGATGAATGTTTTCTGAGAAGTAAGTTATGCAGGTTTAGAACAATAGGAGGGTGAGTAAATAACAGAATTTTCATTATCCACTTAAAGGGATAGTTCACCCAAAATACATTCAAATTGATACAAATTAATTTTTCACCCTCGTGTCAAACCTTAGGGAGCTTTGTTCATCTGTGGTACTCTCATGTATGTGTCGAAGACCGAAGAGAAGAAATTGTTAAATAAAGTAATTTTATTCGTATTTATTCTGTAGTTAATGTACTAAAGGTGTTCTTGTAGCTTTTATAAAATTAGGGTTGAACCACTGACCTGTCAGTTTGGTTGCTGTTTATGTAAGGTCAGAAAGCTCTCAGATTTCATCAAAATATCTTAACGCGTGTTCCAAAGTCTTACGGGTTTGGAACGACATGAGGGTGAAAAATTAATGACAGAATTTTGGGGTGAACCATCCTTTCATATCAAGATAAAACGCAAGTGGCATATGGTAAATTAATAGGGCTATGGTAGAATAAATAAATGGTTTCTTGTCTTTTCAGGTGTTTAAAATGGACAGTATGATTTGTTTCACCCGACTGAACTCCTATCACAAGCTCATGGGTCAAACTGCAGTTCACATTCTTCATTTGCCTGCACAAACATGTTGAGGTAGAAATCACTAGAACCCTTAGACCTGACTGCTAAAATAATTGTACAACAAATAGGCTGCACATCATTTGAAATTTCTCATAATAAGGTGAAGCATATGCCTAGTCCAAGTATTGTAATAAACGTTAATTCAGTTGCAAGCTTTGGATTTGGATACAACCACAAAATGGATTTCTTCATCAAAATGAAAGGAACCCGCAGCAGTTACAATGGTTTTTGTATATGAAGTTTTGTAATTTAACACAAAGTATTGCTTTTGTATGTAAATATGTATAAATAATAGTTTTTCTTGTTGTAAAATGTCTCAAACAAATAAATGACCGAAAGTGGTAAAAATGTGCTTGTTTTATGATTTGTTTCACAAGAAGAGAGGTATTTTCAAGACTTTGCACTTTAAAATGCCACCGATGAAGGTAAAAGCATCAACATGTATCCAATCATCCATATTTCTGATATTAAAATAATTATTAGCAGGAAATTACATTCTCAAACATAAAAATATACTCTTTATACATCTTTTCATTAAGAACACGTTATACATTGGTGATAAATCCTTTCTTTTTGTATGACTCAAGTTATTTGTGTTTGTGTATTGCACATTTACAACTCAATAGGAAGAGACGATCTTTCTGATGTAGACATTCATTGGCACTTTGCGCACATTTTAGAGAACCATAAAGCTAAATCGTTCACATAAAAACCATACAGATAATAAGTATTTCTGTCCCACAATTCCTACTTTGTGCTTTTCTAGTATTTCTATATGAAGCGCAGCTCGTGTGTGTCGGCCAGTCCGCAGCTGCTCTTGTGTTCATGGAAAAGTGTAGACAGAGACTTCATGTATAAACCGTGGTAATGATCCACCTGTTCCTGCGATGGACTGTCCACCTGAGGCACGGTAATGGGACGGCCCACTGATAAAGACAAAGGTACATTGCATTCATAGTACATACCAATTTCAATCTGAAAACAGCAGTTCTATTGAAGTCAGTAACAGACAGATGATAATATAAACAATAATCCTTGTTAAAAAGTATGACGTGAAATGCAAGTGTTTTGAACTAACCCACAGTGGTTACAGGGCGTCTGTATGGCAGAAGCAACCAGCGACCCCCAGTGAAGAGACATGGAGCAAAACCCATAATCTGCTTAAAAAGAGCCTGTAGCCGACGACCAATGCTGCCCTCGGACAGAACCACCTGTGGGAAGAGCTCATTCTCACCAAAGGAGTACACAGGAACTAGGTCAGCCCTGAGTGAACAAAAACAAGACACAAGACATGTAATCAAACATTTTTTAAGCACTTATAATATGTGTACATGTAGTTACATGGTAAAGTTGAAACAGAAACTAGAACACACTATATATTATGTATATTTTAGCATTTTGAGTGAATAATTATTCTATTAATACTATTATAATAATTTAGAGGATTATTTCAGTCAATCTTTTTGTCTCGTTCTTGTCACATACCCGTTTTCAAGGGCCAGTCGTACAAAACCCTTCCTGTGTTTCATGACTAAAGTGTTCACTCCAGGAGATGAAGTCAGTGATTCCTCTGCCCCACCAATGATGATGACGACAGCATTACCCACACCAGTACAGCGCAGAAAGTAATCTAAACTCCCCTTACTCACAGGCAGCAGACCTGAGAAACAGAAGAATCATTTTCAGTGTCGTCTTCTCTCTGATTGAGTCTCAATTTAGCTCTCATTTTACTGACCTGCAGACAAAACATACTCTCTGAAAAGAGGAAGGCGGAAAAGTCCAGCCAGAATTGCAAGTGTGGGGCGTATTCCAGGAAAGGTTTCCGCAAATCCATTACGGTCCGTGCTGAAACATGAGAAGGCTCCCACACACATGATGCCATGGGGGTGACAACCCATTATATAGTTCTTACTGGGATTCAATTCGGCAGTCTTTACCAGCTGAAGGAATATAAAGTCATAGAAGGATAGAGAGGAAAAAAAGGGATACACAAATTCAAGTGCTAAAGTCAAAGAACCACGGATGTGTTACGTCAGTCAGTGGGTATAATGTTTACCTTCACAGGAAAATAGTCTCTGTAGTGTTTCCATACTTCCCAATTTCTCACAAATTTTGTTCGTCTGCCACCTAGTGGACAGAGAAAATAATATTTTGACACCATATTTTTAATTCTATCAAACAGTGAAAGTTATTAATTAGTTAAGAATTAGGCTAAATTGAAATATCTGATCTTGGGTCAACCTGGGAATTTAGTAATTTGACAAGTAATTTGATCATTTTGAGACTGCTAATAATTTTATCACCTCCGTGTCTTTTCAAACCTGTATGACTAGTTTTTTTTCTGTGCAGCTGAAGAGATATTGTTTATAACCAAACAGTTTTTGTGACTATTGGAAAAAAAACACACACAGACATATCTCAGAATGTCTTACCCAAACCGGAAAAGTATGTCCTACAGGTTCGGAATGACACGAGTGATTTTTATGGGTGCTATCCATATAACTATGTGTTTGTGTATACTGTTAGAATAGAAATGTGTGTTCTAATCATGGGTTGACCTCTTTCGGGTGTGTTCCAATCGTAGATCTGCCATGTGAAGTAGAGTGTGGGAATGAGCCACAGAGAGGTGAACATCAAATAGATCATCAACAGCAGACAGGCCGCTCCTGCAAACACACACATTCACAATTAGTTATAATCTTACAGTGTCGATCTGACACAATGGCAAGCATAATGGAAAGGACTAATTAGCACTCAAAAATGTTTCTTTCCCGTCTGTGTTCGTGCAACAGGTCTCACCTAAAAACAGGAATGAATACACCCATTGTAAAACACTTATATCCTCGATTAACTCCTTCCACTGAGACTTGTCCTCCTTCCCCTTTAGCTCAGAAACTGAGAAAGAGAGAATAAAACAGAGAAGATGAAACAGATTAATGTTGGTCTCACATTCTTCTCATTCCTGTAACTGTTGATCACACATTATTTGAGGAGGCTGTCTAATTTGCTAAAATAACTGAACTGCAGATAGACAAATATTTGCAACCAGGCACAAGTATTCAAAACTGACCTGAACCTGTGCAGACATCGGACATTTACTCACTGTAAATCTGTAAATGTAAATCTTATTGGACAATCCAGATGTCACAGTTCAACAGGCAGCAGGTTCAGAAATTAACCAGGTCCTAGCACAAAAAGGCCACAGAAAGTCACTAAAATGCCTCGTAGATCTTAAATTTGGGGACGAAAATGACCTGTAGTGAATGCTTTTTAAACGTTCTATATGTTTCATTATATTCTCTTATAGTCCTTATAAAGTTATGGGTTTATCGACTGCAGATGCATTAAAAATATTGCTTTTTAAAAATACTTTTTATTTTTCTAACAGCAGCTTCAGCAGTGAGCCTGCACCTACTTCTGTGACCTGTTGCACCTTGGATGTGTTCATGAACCTCATCTTCAACATATTGAAAGGTTTGTTTTATTTGGAAATCAATGTGGTGCCATGTTGTTCCTCAATCAGAACATCACCTTCGATTCAAGATGCAGACTTTGGATGTACATAGACTTAAAAATGTAGATTTAAAGAAGAATTTAGGTTTACTGTAAATTATTAAAATCATTACAAATAGGTTTCCAGAAATCATATCAGTTATATACAGTGTGATGTTTTATAGTTTAGGTTTTGTTAAAGTAATATTACCCTGATGTTGTTTTGTAGGTATATTAAAATTAACTATATAACTGTTTGCTGTATTTTGTCTATACAGTTTAATAGATATTGCTCATAAAATGGCATGCTGCGTTACATTTTACAATCTGTCTTTATGGTGCTTATCAACATCACAAACTAGATCATAGAACTTCAAATAGAAAGCCTAATTAACATTATGTCGTTACTGATGTGAAGTTATCCCCAGAATGCCTTTCATTAATCATTAAAAAGTCGTATTTCAACGTGACATTCGAAACCCATCTTTTTACTTTCAGGTAAAGATGATTATTAGCACGTATCATTTTAATATGCACACACTGGCATCTTGAGCAGTGATATTGTTAAATGTGTCCTTCCACCAATTCAAATCCACATTTGCTTTTTTTTCTTAATTGCGAAATATGTGCACTACGTCAGCACACTTACAACGTTTAAATTCGTGTTATGACCGACCAATAACCTTATAATAATCTTATTTTAAACATTTAGGACTACTGTTTAACCAGACTTACGCTAGTGTTACAATTGCTGTTTCAATCTTTCTGGTTCAAGCTACATTTAAAAGGAACGAGTTCAATCTCGTACCATACCATGATTCGTGAGAGCCTACCGTTATCTGTTCCCATTAAATGGCCAATTTTAGTGATCCCTGTAGCAAACGATTCCTCTTCCTCACCTTCCCTGACAGGAGCCTCTCTTGTTTCTTGTTTGCACTTTGATCGGTTCAATTGGTCAAACAGATAACGATTCGTTCTCTAATCGCGTCATAGTAAATGCATGTGAGCACTTTCAGGACTGGCTATCTGCTGTTTATCTGTCCAACCACTTACGAATCCGCGTCCGCATGACTGAAACCCGTTTAAGCCACCCTTTTCTTTAACATGAAACGGCAAAACAAATCTTGTTTGTACGCGAAAACGCCTACTCTTATGGCAGAATAAGACTCGGGATTGTGAGATATCGTCTAAACACCCCTGCTGCACGGAGCGTCCAGCGCCGCGGTTTGGTTGAATGAACGTCCTTACGTGCGTGCGTGCGTGCGTGCGTGCGGACATCTATTGGAGGGTGGAGCGAACGTGCGCAATGCACCCGTACAACCGCTGCATTTAAAAATGTTGCCTAGTTCTTGCCACTTGTTGCTTCACGGTGTTCTCAGGAAGTTGGCGTTGTCGCTATTTTGTAACAAGTCAAACTGGATTTTCCAGTCAAAAGATGAACCTTAGAGATTGACATTCAATACATTTTGTTATAAATAAGTCAATTTTGCGTTGCATAGCCTACATTAGTCAAGTCATGTACATTAGTCAGTTCGTTGCTGATTTAGTGATGACATCATCCAACTCCATTCAACGACATTGCTAGAAATTATAGCAAGTCTCTTACTAGACTGGCCAAAGGTGACAGTGACAAGGAACCAAAACTCCATCTGTGACATTAGAAACAAAAGAGATTATTGTGCAGTGGAAAATCATGTTGCAGTTTTATTCAGGGGTGAAAAATTCAACATAAATTTAAAGGAAGTTAAATATGAGAACTTATTTAATTGTTAAAAACAATGGTCTTAGAAATTAAGAGACAAACTATTAAAAACAAACCATTTTAATCACAATTGTATAATGTGTATAATGTCCTGTCTCTGCAATTATACAAGAGACCAAAAGTCACTGCAGGAATAAAAACAGGAAATAGCTATTCACAAAGCACTTAAATAGCTATTGTTATAATATAATCCATTCTTCTATAGTTGATGTTTCTCATTTTATTTGGAGAACAGGCAATCTGCATTATGGCATCATTTTCCAGTCACATATGGTTGCAGCAAACTGTGTCTATCCAAAAGTTGCCCATGAAGCAAAGATTTGAAGTGCTTTTGAGCTGAGAAACTAGGATGGTGTGAAATTTTAAAACCTCAGTTGGTTTTCTCCTGTCACATTCATGTCACTATTAAAAATCAACATACAAAATTGCCAAATGTGATCAAATATGAGCAGAGCACCATTTCTTTAAAGTGTTCATTGTCTCTATGCATAACTTACTGCATGATTTGTACCTCAGAAATGTAATTTGACAGTCACCTCTGATAACGATCACACTCTATATATAAAAAAGCACTATACAAATAAAATTATAATGTGATTCATGAGAATGCAATGGACTAAACAAGTTAAGGAGTAGTTTTACTTACTTTTCTTAATGCGTCATCTTATTTTAGAAATTAAAGTTTGTTCAAAATAGTAAATTTGTTTCTTTGATTCAACCTAACCCCAGTTGATGTGCAGTTGAATTTAGCCCTGGATTAACAATAAAGATAATAGGAGCCTTAATTGTAGGTTTTGCGTTAAACTCATATCTTGATAAAGAATCATTGAGTTTTGTGCATACCAGTTCAACTACTGTGTGAAAAGAAGAATTTTACTAGTCAATACTATATGAGTTGCCTTTAATGAAAATTGTACATAAATTCTGAAAGTGAAAGAACTGAGCAGCCATTTGAGAAACCCTTTTCATACCAATACATAAGTCTTTAAACATATTATCTATATGTTTATATACTTTTACATTCTATAATTTAGCAGACCTTTTATCCAAAGCAACTTATGAGGACAACACAAAACAAAGAAAACAAGTAGACAGAATAGAAAAATAATATAAAAAGCCAGTTTCTTTTCTAAAAAAGAAAAACAAGCAGTTAGAAAAATAATAGAGAGTGCAAGTGATAGAGGGTAAAAAAGATCACATGAAATTAGAATAGAGTGCTAGACTTAGAAGATCAAATTAAAATGGAAGAAATATGCGTTTATCCATTTCTTGGACCTGGCCAAGAAGATCATTCTACCAGGAGGGAACAGTTAATGAAAAAGTCTGTGAAAGTGATTTTGTGCCTCTATAAGTTCATTGTCTCGCGTCTTTATTATTATCTTTCTCCGTTTTATCTTATTTATGTATTCACATGGACAAAAGATATCACTAATTAATTCCTGACTATATGGCATATAAGTATTCATGATTTACATATGAATCTGGAACTGTGATTTCACAAGCCAACATCTCTTTATTCGATGAGCTGCAGGGTCTCACCAGATCAGGCCCGACCAAATGTCTACCTTTTTAAATCATAGATTACAAGAAGCAGTCTGGATTGGCTAAATGCCCATGACACCAATGGGTTTCACGTAGATTTCCTCATTACTCAGCTGATGTTGAGAGGCAGCATATTCTATTTTAAGTATACCAAGTTCTTTTTTGCAAAGGCAAAGTGTGATTCATTACTGAACAATGGTTATATTCCATCTTCCCGACTATTTCTGTGATGCAAGCTCATGCCTTATGCGCAAGATCTACTCCAATTAAATGTGTGATGACACAATGGCTCTCTGCCATCCTGAAGTGTGAGTACTGTTATTTTTATCCTTTGTTTTCTATGTCTTCAAGTCTCTCTTCTCACATTTCTCCCTCATTTCTCATCTCTTGCTCACATCACAACATTTTCTCACCCCAAGCATGGATAGCACATGCAGGAGACCATGTAGGCTACGTCTAAAAATAAAGTGCCTAGGTTTAGGGGAAAACAGGAATGTTATTAATAATAGCTAAAGCGGTTCTTCATGTTGTTGGATGGTCTCTGAAAGGTTTAGGTGAGTGTTGAGTGTTGCTATTAGGTGAATTAGGCGACTAACAGTAGGTGGTTATGCCTAGATGTTACATTTATATAGGCTAAACACAAGTGTGTAAGGTGTAAGAGAGGTTAGCATGAGAAAAAATAATGTGGAATGGAATATCCAGTGCTTGAATGTTGTTGGTGGAGTATTAGGGTTCTTTGGCGCGCTTGCTGACAGACTGCTTACGTCTGCACAGAGCGAGCGCGGACAAAAATTGTAAATACGTGCGTCGAATCAGCTGTCAGAAAGGTGGTGGCAAGGGCAGGCATAAAAATGTAAACGTAACAACGGCATAACAACAGTCAGAATTTATATTTAGTATGGCGAGGGCAGAAAATGTCTCCCTTCACAAAAAAAAAAAAAAACAGCAGCACGATACAACGTCATTTCAGGACAGCGAGGCGCGCATCAGAACGGAATCGGTAGCTCGGCATCTGCTTCTCCGGTGACCGACGAGCTCTAAAGCGAGAATATTAATATTAATAGCAGCGCGAAGTGCGCCGACATATCTGTTTATCCGCGAGCTCTGCATTTATTACCGTGAAGTCGTCTCCCGGTTGCACTAACAGACTGCATTTGTGAATGGTACTGTGGGCCTGCTTTGAACGGATGTTTTTTTTCTCTTCCCTAACGTCGCAGTGAACTGCACCATGGATAGCGAAGCGCTTTCTCATCGTGCTCCGCTCGGAGGGTGAATGGGGATGAGGATGTTGTTTACAAAAAGCAGCCAGCCGTCAGCGCACTGATGCTCGATCTCCTCGCGTAGAATTTTCCTTCCAATTTTTTTATGGCACGGTTGGAAATTACTGTCACCTCCGTCTTTCCTCTGTGAAGAGGGCAATGTCATCGTCAGCAGACCGGCGTGGATTTGTTGTTGTCTGATTTTACTACTTGTCCTCTGCAATTCGACTCCACACCGTTTATGTAAGTCAAGCTATTCTGCACCATTTGTTTTCTGTACACTAAAGGCGGGTGTGTTGAAATCATACGAATTGGGACGATATTCGACCTCAATTGATATTGACTTGTGTGTGGAAATATAATTACAAACATCTGGGAAAGGCTAGCAATACGATCTCCCACAGAGGAATTGACCAAACGCTATTGCCTTGTTTATATATGTGTATATACATCTCCTTTATTGACAACCAAATGAATGTCTTGTATTTTTTTAAGAATAAGGGTTGCCCTGAAAACTGTCTTGTCTTGTAAAACCAGACCTTTATTTTTGTTATTTGTGTAAAATGAAACATGTGGCTCGAAGGCTTTCTCCATTAGTCTTTTTTTCCTACCAAACCGACCCAGTTCCTGAGCAATGTAAAAGATGTGTGAAGGCAGCGGGTTTGTGATCATTTGAGCGGATATAAGTGACGCGTCTTGAAGAGCGTCTTCAGGTGCGCGAGAGTTTTGGAGTTCACTACGTAGGAGACGAGCCTTTACATGGTGATTCATGACATACACACTAAGCAGTGCGATAGATGTAGACTTTATCTTGAATATAATTGTCATTTTTGCTGTTAGTTCTTCTTAGACTTAGTTTGGTTAGCAGTGGTGTAACCTGGTCTGTTTTAACGGCGTGCGTCTCCAGAAATATTCGTCTCACGTAACGTCTGCGTGTATCCCGCGTGAATGTGGCATCAGAATGCCAATGGCACGTGCCACAAGCTACAACTGCAGCCAATTTTATTCGAGTCGTGATGTGATAGTAGATGGGAGGCGTGGCTGCGTGCGCGTATATGTCTGTGGCGTGAACCTGGACGTCTCCGGATCGGTCTTGTGTATTCCCGGTAATGATTAATAGCGCCAAGTTAGACTGTCCACCGGAGACATTATTCGCGGATTAAAAGCACGAGAGGCGGGGTGAGCGCGGGGAAAGCCAGTTAGGCGAGGAGGTGTAGACTGGAGTACACTGCAGACATGAGGAGACCAGCCCCACCTTGTCTGGTGGCTGTGGATGTCTTCACACAAGGCTTTTTAGCAAAAAACTACTAGTCAGGAGGTGTTAAATAACAAGTAGTTTTTGCATTATTGGACCTGTTTTGTTGCATTTACCACAGAAAATACATGCTGTATATGACAAGACTTCCAGCCAGTCCTTTAATTGATCAATCAATTCATCCCTTTTGGTAGTGATGCCTTTAAATAAGTGATGGGTGTGGAGTTGGTGTGTGTTTTTTATGTCTGTTTTTGTCTAAAGTGTTTGTATTTTGCATGTGGATGTGAGAACGTGCTTCCAAATGGAAACCTGGAAACCACGCATACAAATAAACATGTACATACGTGTGTGAATCAATGTTATATAGTGTATAGCGTATTTTATATAGTGTAGGCTAATATATACTGGGAGTGAGGTAGACAGACAGACCCATGTGAGTGATAGAGAGGGACACCCTCACATACTGTATTAAATTGTTGCATGATCAACTTGGCATATATATAAATAGATTTGCAGAATATTGTCTTAATAAGTTTACATTGCATTCATTTGCTGAATCATACTCATGCATGCGTTTAAATTTGATAAGGGTAATACATTTCAATGAGTGTTATATGTTGAATTAACTGTTGTCACAATAGAAATAACAAAGTATTATCATAGTTTTAAAATGAAAATAATACATTTGTTTGGACATTTGTCCTGAAAAATGAGACCCCACGCATTACCACCACAGACCCTTGTACTATAATCTATACAGTAGCTACTTCACTCACATAAATGCAGCACAATAAGAGTGACTTCTAGTGGCTAGTAAGAGAATGCTTAGTTTCTATCTCTAACCGACTCCCTGTCTCCCTGAATTTGTTTTTGATATTTGATGAAACAGCATATGACAGCAGCATGTGAGAAAATAAGGGAGGGAGCGGTGAACAAAAAGCAGGAAGGTTGAATTAGAACGAGCGTAATAAGATAATGAGTAGATAGTTATAAAGGCGGTGTAATTGGAAAATAAGAGAACAGAAGTGCAATTGTGAAGTAGGTAGCGAGAACATCATATGATCTTAAGAGACTTAAGGAGAGAAACCGTGGAGAAATGTGAGTGTGTTTGGACAGAAGGAGAGACTGTATGTTTGTGTGGCTCTGATTAGACTTTGACAGATGTTCCCTTGTAAAGCTCATTTTTCGGGTTGGGCTTTAGTTCTGTCTGTCTGTCTGGATGATCCAGGCTCAGGCTTTACGCTGTAGATTTCCTGAAAGGGCCGAATTGAATTTTTAGGGTATGTTTGCATTTGCACAGCAGTATGATGTCTGTTTTAGGCTTAAATCAAATGAGATGTGGAAAGGGTAGGAGAAGTAGTACTGATGAATAAAGATGAACGTTCACTAATGTGACGCAAGACAGAATTATTAAGGGAAAGCTGTGTTAGATGTACACTAGAATGAACCCTTCAGGCACTGAGGCTTACTGTATGCTCGACACAGTTCACGATCCATGTATTTTGCACTAATGTTCTGTTAGTGAAGTGCTTTAGCATAGTAATGTATAGCCTAACTTGGTTAGTAAAGCATAGCACTTTAATGGTGCACTGTACTTTCAAGCAGAATGGTGTAGTTTTAAAGATTTAATCTGCCAGCAACTGTATGTGGATTTTTGTATGAACACATACACTTTGGAGTTAGCTTTCTAGATAAAGAGACAGCACTAGAGACCTGAACATGTTTTGCTTAGGACTACAGGAAAAAAAAAAAGAACATGGAGAAGAGGCCGGCATCACTGGGGACTCTCACTGGCAACATCAATGTTTCAGATTCAATAGAGCATAACTTGTATACAGACTGAGGGAACAAGAGGGAGGACATTAAATTTTCATAGTTGAAGTTAGGTTTGTGGACCTGGTTTCTACTGAACTTAAAAGCAACTGAAGAGTGACCAGAGACGTTCATAACACCATCGCACAAGTTGTGTTTTCTAGGTCCAAAATAGCTTCTGCTACGTAAAATGTCAAATATTTCATTCCGTCTTCCACTTGGCTGCGCAGCATGTCATATCTGTTAGAGAAACACTTTCAGGTCAGAAAGTCTAATGCTTTTATCATGGAAGGCAGGTAGAAGGGCTTTGGGAATGGTTGTGCATTTGTGTTTATATGAGCTAAATATTTGGGGGATTTGCTTTTCTGGAGGAGTGTCATGTGGCTGGATCTGGCATCTGTCATCAGCAGGCACTGTGATGCTGTGAACTGGGGGAGTCCTTCACAACTGGGCCAGAGCAGGTTACCACATACTTTGCTTTATTTATGGTACTGATTTCCAGCTAGGGGTGCATGTTTCCTCAGAGTGCCTAAAAATAATGGTTTTCGTAAACCTATAGAACATTATTAGTTATATAAAGGTTTATCTATACTTTACATTAAATAAATTCTTAATATAATGACATATATATATATATATATATATACATATATATAATGTGCAAGATTTATTTTTAACTTGTAATGTATTTTATATATATATATGTATATATGTAATATTTGTAATGTTTGTGTTAGTATTATTTAATAAGTATTCTAATTAATGCATTTTAAGTGTGTGTGTAAATTGCTACATTTAAAAAACCTATATATATTTTATGTTCACATCTTAAAAAAAGCTATTTTTTAAATATATAATAAAATACAAATTAATTACACCGTATATAATAAAATATGAATTGATAATAGAATGTAAATATAACTTTTATGGCTTGCATAATTTATATGCATTTTTGACTTAATATAATATGAATAATTCTAAATGGTCCAGTGTAATATGGGTTCATAGAAATGATGGCATACTTGTGGCTTTCTGTTGAGGCTGTGGGTGTGCATTGTTGGTTGTTGTTATGCGTAAAGCATGCATGTGTAGGTGAGCAGCCTCTAGGTCTCAAACAGTGAAAATATTTTTGCTCCTGTCATTACAGCACCCACCTCCTTGTCCTCATCTTACCTCTGTACATGCATGCAGACACACACACACAGACGAGCATTCTTTTGTTCACTTGTGTACTCAGCACATGAAGCAGATGTGCAAGAATACACACACACTTACACCATATACAAAGCAATACTCAAAACAAAGTCTTCCCTTGGGATGAACATGTGAAGGGGTCCATTACTCCACCGTCTGCCCAAGCTTAGCATGTGTAAGTGTTGCTGGGTGTTTGTTTGCTTGTGTAGACATCTACCTGTAATATCATGATGCTACTTCCCCCGTTTCTTTAATCCAAATCTTACTTTTTTACTAAATGTTTTAAAAAAGCGCTTCCAACTTTTCGCATGCAAACTTGCACAGATGCTACAACATCTGTTGTCTTGCCATGGCAATTCATGATGCATATGAGTGCTTCACGTGTTTGCATATGTACTGGCTTGCGTGTGTATGTAGCATGTCACCTTGATTACTGCAGATTCCTGTGAGCGTCATGAATCCAAGGGCAAACTAGGAGAAAAAGAGAGAGAACAAGGGAAAGGAGTGAAGCAAAAAGGAGGGGGAGAGGAGGTCAGTAAGTGCTTCCATGAATAAAGTGAGAGAGAGAGAAAATTAGATGCGGAAAACAAGAGAAGAACAGAGTGAAACAGCAGTGGACGGGGGGGAGTGATTTAGAATGAGGATGAGGAGATATAATTTGTCAGCTTATAAGAATAAGGCAAATGCTGGTAATCCCTGGTGATGCTGCACTTTGTTTCGACAAAACACACTTGGACACATGTTCAGATGAGTGCTGCATGTGAGGAAGCGGTGGCTCCTCCACAGTTCCTCACTAATTGGCAGTCTGCTGCAGTGCTCAGTGTGTGATTGCTTGTGTGTATGGGTGTTTTCCAGAAGGTGCAATCAGACACAGCTATCCTCTCTACGAAGCATTATAGAGCAGGACAGTCAGACTGCAGGTTGAGTGCAGTGGGATGCAGTATATTCCTTTATATTCAATGTGCGAGAGAGCAAATTGTATACAGAGACCGAGAGAAAGCAGGTTATTTTTAGTCTAGACTTTATTAAATATTCATCAGTGTGTTGTTGATCTGTGGTAAAGGTTTGTGTATTTGTGTGTGGTCAAGTCTTGCTTAAATTGTAGGGATCAAATGTCCCCACAAGGATAGTAAAAACTAAAATCACTTTCATTGCGGTGAGACACCAACATTTCTTGCAGCTTCGGAACAGCTTCAGAAGTGTCTTATGGAACAACTGCAGGAATCTAAAAACTATGTTTAGGTTTGGCAGTCCTGGAAAATCCCCACCGTGACGGAAAAACAAACGTGTGCATGTGTTATATGTGAAACAAAAAATTTGTATGGAGTCAGTGTGACTGCTGGAGACAGAAATATCTCACCTGTCTAAAAGCTGTGATATAGGTGTCGCTGTAAGACTAGAGCAGGGTTTCCTGAACGGGGGGTTTGTAAAGCCTTTGAGGGTTTGTGAGGGAACTGCAGGGGGTTCATGAGTTGATGAAAAGCTAGCAGGCAAGCAAGTTTATTTATACAACGAATTTCATGTACAATGCTAATCAAAAGTGCTTTATATCAAAGGATTTAAAGTAGGCATTAAATAAACACAGCAGATATATAAAAATGGAGACGACAGTAGAAGAAACATTAGAGATTTAAAATGTATTGAATCTGTTAACGTGTGCGTATCGGAGTGCAACAGGGTTTAGTTTATTTACACATTCGCACAATGTCCAACATGTGAAAATATAATGTCCAATTGAAAAGTGTGAAATGGAAAAAGAAATTGATATTAGTATTGTAGCTTGTAAAATAAAAACATTTTTTATTGTACTGTGAAACTGTAATTTACAAGAGTAATGTGTTTGTGTTTATTTAACGTTAATTATTATTAAAACATGGTTTGGGTTCCTAAAACGCAAGTCTGACTGTAATGTGAGCAAGACACTTTCACACCTTACCTGTATATGTCATGTGAAATTTGAATCAACATCAGAGAACCCTGAATGTGCAAATGTGTTATTAAATTATTGAAAGGGGGCTTTGGCTGGCAACAAATGTTTGAGTACTTATGTGAATTTAGGAAGAATATTGATATTGTTGTATGGACAAAGGGGGGCAAGAAAAGAGAGGCAGGACTTTTGTGATTTATCAGCATAGCATATTAGCATTATACTAAAAGGCTTGATTAAAGCAGGTCAGTGTGTTAAAATAAGCACAAAGAATATAGGTTACACATGCACAGAAGGCCATAGCCCCAAAACTGTGACTAAAAAGGATCTATTTGCGTCACACGAGTAATACAAAACCACACACCTACAAGTCACACCTACTGCTACAAGCTATGCCTCCCACAACATTTGGTTGTTATTGACTGAGATTTATTTTGTGAAATATTGTGAAATATTTGTACGGCTAAATGACTGTATGCTGCTCTCGTAAAACAAAATAAAAAAGACCCGTTTGCAATAGAATCGTTTGCAAATGTTTGATTATAAAACAATGAGGGTTTAATGATAATCGCAGATATTCTGTTTGCTGTGATAATAGTTAATGTCTTGATTACCTCTCTAGTCCCTTTTAAAGGGTTAGTTCATCCAAAAATGATTCATTCATAAATCATTAATTACTCACCCTCATGTCGATCTCAACCCATAAGACCTTTGTTCATTTACTGAACACAAGTTAAGATACTTTTGATGATATCAGAGAGCCATCGGATCCTCCACATACAGCAATACAACTGAAATGATCCCAGATCCAGAAACGTACTAAAAACACTGGTAAAACTGTCCATGTGACATCAGTGGCTCAACTTCTTGTTTTGCCGCGCAACAAGAATACTTTCTTTGCGCAAAGAAAACAAAAATAACTTAACTCTACCATTCTTTTCTACCGACTTGCATCTTCCGCCATTTTAGAGAGAATCTTAACATGTCCAGAAGCTTTAATGTATTTGACGTAATCAGCCTTGTTCACATCCGGGGGAAAGCATGCGCATGGGCATAATCTGTGGTTGTAACCTTTTAATGTACATAAGCCATCATACACTTTTTCATTTGACTCATTTCATCACTTGTCTTTCCAAACAATTATCTCTTTGGAAAACAAGATATTTAAAGAAAATGCTTGTAACAGTTTTGTTTATTATTAACAGGGTTTCCATCCAAAGGTGTGAAATCTAATTGTGTGCAAAATTGGAATATCGCATAAAACATTTACGAGCAAGTACCGTTTCCACCCAATGTGTCAAAGAGAACAAATCATCACTTCATAATAAACTGCCGCTATAAATCACGAGGAGAAGCACTGAATATAACAATTTTTATATATATGATCAATTACACAAAAAGAACACTGCGCCATTTCTCAAAATATCTTCTTTTCTATTTAGCAGTAAAAAGAAAGCCATACAGATTTGGACATGATGGCGCGTAAATGACTGAATAATTTTTATTAGTGAACTTTCCCCTTTAAAATGTATATTGTGTTGTTCCACACATTGCGGTATTTTTGAATTACAGGAGCAGAATTTGCACAGAACACACATTGTTAATATATGCACACAGGTGCTGCGGTGTGTATGTACCAGCTGATTTCCCTCTGGGTGGCACTCCCAGCATGCATGTGTCCCGGCTTGCTTCAATCATTTATCCTGCTTTTGACTCCATCCCGTGACAGCTCCGACTGAGTGAGTTGCTGAGTGTGTTTTAAAAGCCAAACTGAAGTCCTAACAGATTGAGCGAGTTTGCTAAAGTAAAGCAAAGCGAGCATCCACACACACACAGACTGGAATCCTACAGTGTGAGCATTGAGCTAGAAGACGAGAGATGGAGACAGACAGAGAGGGATGTGGACGGCAATAGACAGTGTTGCTAGGAGACCGCACACAGTGACTGGTGTGAGAGACATGGTTTCACATCCCTCCCCCATCCCTACAACACACTTCCTTTTCTCTCCGTCTGTTTTTTTTTTTTTTGTGCCTTCTCCTGCTTTCATTGTCCCCATATTCCCTTCCATTCATCTTTGTGCACTTGTCCTCCTGTCTGTCTGTGCATGTTTGTCTCTTTCACTCTGTTTTACTCTCTTTTCTATCTTTCTAAGCACCTCCTGCCAGGCTCTTTAACCTTCCCCAGTCTCTCAAATGTGGCGTCCTCCCTCCTTCCTCTTGTCGTCCACCTTTCTATCTACTCCACTGTTTCTGTGTGTCTGTATCTAATTCATCTCTGTCTGTCTCTCTCATTCACACTGGCTTTCAGCACGAGAGCGGTCGGTGGTTCTGAAGTGACAGGAGAGCAGCCGCCAAAAAGCGGCAGCTGGCCGGTCACCATGACAACAGCCAGGTGCAGTGTAAAGGGACAGGACAATAAGCGAGGGACGGGTTATGTGACTTCACACATAGATTTTGGAAAGCGCTGCAAAATCTGCCATGCAAATACATGAGATGACCAAATTTACATATGCAAAGATTCAGTTGTCTGTTTTTCTCTCTGTCACGGGGGTGTGATTATTTATGCAGTGGATGTATTGCTGTGTGTGTCTGTGTGTAAGACGTGTGCAAATCCCATCTGTCCCTGAGCTTTAATGATCTGTGTGAACTGACCTTATGACCCTCACATCTATATAAACAAGCATGTGTGTCTTAAGTGGTTGTTGCACCTGTAATGGAACGCCTGAAGGAATGAGTGCATGTGTGTGAACAACATTTATATACATAAATAAGGCATGTGTATGTGTCTCAAGATCCATGTGCAGTCTAAAAATATAAAACATGGAAAATAAGGGATTACATTTTTTTTATCATTTGAAAGAACAAGGAAAATTAACAACAAATGTTCCAACTTCTGCAGTATTTCTAGGTCACTAATCAAATAAGTAATTTGATCACACGACAGACGGTCAGATGGTCTTTCCTCACTGGAGCATAAGCTGCATTTTGGATCATCTCAAATCATATTGGAGATTTAAAGAAGAGCAGGGCCCTATTATATTAAATTTTTTTCCATTTCAATTTTTATGTGTTTACATTTTTTTTAGAATCTGTTTGATTTTACCTTTTTTTAATTTTATTTTATATGTCTAATTAATTGACATCATGAACCATACACAATTTACAGCAATTTATTACAAGTTTAACAAAAAGAATGTTTGTAAGGCCTTGTGAAATGTTTTCTTTTCCTTCATATTTATTTATATGATTTTAATATATTTTTTTTTACATATTTTTTTATGTTTTCCTTTTTGAATTTGTACGTCTTTTTTAACTTATTTTTTACTTGTTGCTTTTGGCTTTCATGAAATCATAATAATTTAAAGCATCTTTAACTGATTTTATTACAAATATATTTTATTGGGGTTTTTTTTCTTAAAAAATGTGTTGTTAATTAATTTTTTTCTGGTAAATATATTTCCTAAAAAATAAGGTTTTAATAATTATTATTAGCAGTAGTAAAACTATCGTAACATTAAAGCTGCAGTCTCTAACTTTGTGTTCAAAACTTGTATATAACAACCATGTACACCATAAATACATTTTCGAAAACATGTTTTTGGCTTGTCCAGAATCACTGTGGTACACTTACAATAAGTGTTTATTCGGACTATTTAGACTAGTTCGGCTAGGTACCGCTGTGGAGTAGTCCAGTACCTGTGTGATTTGTCATAGACATAAACAGAGAGTAGCTCCGGCTACAATGTTTTTCCGTAATCCGCACGCAGTTGTTTATCACCTGCTAGAGTGCCAAAAGATATGGTCTGCAGCTTTAAATAAAATGTTTGTTATAGTTTCTTCAAGTTAGCATAACTTTTATTTTGACAGTTGCCATAAAGACCTTTAAGTCTCTTTTTGTATATCACATGACCATGTTGTTCTCAAAAGAAATAACAAAATGTGCCATTCATTCACACAGAGACATGCAGATCATGCAGAATCCGTATTTGGATTCATGCAGAATGCGAATTGTCCTTTTGCTATTTATTTACAGACATTAGACCATATTATATACTGACCTACTTTTGTTTTAATTGTCCAAAATTCAGCAAATTCTCTGACATTCTATGTTCTACTGTAAATTCTATTTTTATGACTGGATGTCTGCATTTTTTGCATCATGGAAATTCTAGGTAATTATATGTAGATGGGATTGGCATCAGTAATAACTTGTTTTACTGTTTTTGTTGTAGTATTAAAATATGCTTGAAGAAATATGTTAATGTATCTTTGATAATGCTGAAAGCAGTATGT
Source organism: Enteromius unitaeniatus (assembly GCA_032359435.1). Lineage (NCBI taxonomy): Eukaryota > Metazoa > Chordata > Actinopteri > Cypriniformes > Cyprinidae > Enteromius > Enteromius unitaeniatus. The sequence goes on along the minus strand of JAUMHI010000040.1, from coordinate 9,719,620 downwards.
TTATGTTAAATGATGCTTTTGTGATCAGTGCGTAGGATAAGTTACAGGGTTAGACTTCCTAAAAATGGAAACTTTCTGAAAACATTTTGAAACTGCATCTGGGATGCTTTGTTTGTAATAGTCTCTGTTTTTAGTAAAGTAACCGTATCTGTGTTTTCTCAGAATCTGTGTTCTGTGTCTTATTCCATGTTGTGGAGAGTATTGATCTTTGCTTAGCGTGGCATCAGTCCTGGTGTTGGGTTTGTGAGGAAAAAATTGGATGGGAGTATGTTCATGTAATCCCAGCAGGTAAAACAATATCCACACTTCCACAACTCTCTTGATTTATCTTACTATAGTTTTAGCCAAGGGGAGCCTTCATTGATTCCCATTTTCAAGAATCTCTATTAGACACTAAAATAAACCTGTCTTCCCCCTCCACAGCTCTCATGTGTGCTACATGAACATGTGCACTGATTAATACATGATATTATTATGTATGACAGTCCCTGTGATGGGTAGGCTTTGGCATACGTTTCTGGTTCAAGAGTTCACCCTCAGATGTAAGAGAGAAGTAACGTAGAATGTGAAAAGGAGCATGTGTGGCATCAAAGCCATTGACATGACTGTCATATTTTCTGTATATTGAGTTTGTTTATTAGAAATCATGTTAACAAGAAGTACTGAGACAAATAGATGAAAATATGAGATGCCTGCTGAAGACAAAATGGAGGGATGAAGATAACACGTAAATGCTACATTTGAATAGTTTTTAATTTTATTGATAATTTTTTTTCAGGTTAGTAAAAAAATACAAATTAAAAATGATAGATCCTTAAGGTAATGCATAAACGATATTAACTAATGGTGTGCAATATATTTATTACAGTACTTATTCATCTTTGTTGATAAAATAATACTTTTCATTGTTAGTTCTTGTTAGCTCAGATCCATTAAATAATATTAACAGGTCAGATTTTAGAAATGTATTAGTAAAGGTTGAGATTATCAAACCTAGATTAATAAATTTTAAAAGTATTTTTTCATTGTTACAAATGTTAACAAATGGAAATTTATTAAGATTCTGAGGTTGCAGATAGAGTTGGGTCGAAAGACGATACCATCGTCCATCGCCGATTGTCGATAGACATCACGATGCTGAGCCGGCATCGCGATCCTCCGTCCCGCCGCAGCAGCAGCACCAAGCTCGCGAAAAATACACTTAATCTACACAAATGTATGCCATTAATAAGCGAGCACACCACTGATGCTGGCAAGGGCGGTAAATCATTTCCGTAAGAGGAAAACAGATGTACATGCGAAGAAATGGTTCCCCGAACACTGTTATTTTTGTCAGTCGTGGGGCGGGGCTTGGTGTTTTAGTTACAACTAAACACCCCCCCCCCCAATCGCCACCTACGACAACGATATCATCGTCCATCGCGATGTTTCACATTAGACATCATACGATGCCAAATTGGTCAACATTGCCCAACCCTAGTTGCAGATACATATGGACCTTGGGATGAAGAGAATTGAGTAATCAGCATAGAAGTTAGTGGAGGACAGTAATCTGGTTTGGAAGAAAAAAAGTAGGCCTTGGTCCCTATGCTATTCAACTGCTTAGCATCTAGAGTGAACAGAATGACACTTGTTTGTTCCCATTATTCAGGAAGAACATCATGTTCAGGTAGAACAAGATATTACGGCCTGGGGAACAGACGTCTGTGATTGACAGTTTTTATAACCTCCAGAAAAAGTAGAATGCGTTCTCATCTGAGAGAGTGATCTGTGGGGTAGATGACTGGGCCGTGCAGTGGGTGTTAGTGCTGGTGGAGTTGCAAATGATGGTCACTTTTTCTCTTTGCTTTGGTGTTTGTTTCGACAGTGAGTGCGGGGGTGGATGAAGCAAGATGAGGAGGTGGAAAAAAATTATATATATTACGGATTGAACTGTTCATTAATGTGTGATTAATGCTGATTTAAGGTGACAGAAATTCTGGAGAAATACTTCACAGACAAAGGTGCGCTATGAGCTGAAAACTACAGGGGAAGTGATTAAAATGCTATACATGAACAACATTTAAAAAGCTAGATGGTCTTTCAGTGCTTTTCATTTAATTACTAGTTGTGGCTATCAGACGCACAATTACACTTTATATGCTCTGTACCTTTGCCTGTTCCACATGTTCAGATAGAAGTAGGAGAAAAATTTAATGCCCAGTAATCTTGAAGCATATAGAAAAACCTTAAAACTGTTTTTGCTTTTGCCAATAAATAAATTTAGCTATAGCACTTGTAAAAGACACTAGGGCAGCTCTTTTGGAAAATGGATTCGCAGTTGTTTCTGTAATATTATGGATCATTTTGTCTTTGTTTTATTTGTTTAATATATTTATTTGTATTTAATCAATTGCTGTTTCTTTGTTGTTGTCTTTCGCTGCTGTTTTGTCTTGCAGTGAGATTTTAATTCCCTGTGATCCAGTCCAGGCCCCCTCAAGCCCAGGCCTGAGATCATTAAAGGGATAGTTTACCCAATCAGGAAAATTTTGTGGTTAATTACTCTCTCTCATGCCATGTAAGACCTTTGTTAATCTACAGAACACAAATTAAGATATTTTCGTTGAAATCCGAGAGCTTTCTGACCCTCCATAGACAGCAGTGCAACTACCACTTTCAAGGCCACGTTTATGAAGCTAGGAGAACAGTTTTTGTGAACAAGGTTTATTCAAACCAGAATATACAGACAATGAACTAAGAGAGATTCTACATCAGAATTGCCATAACATGCTTGTCTCGTGATGTTGTTATAAACACGCATCAAAGAAAGACACAAAAGAGAAAAAATTTGTTGAATAAAGTTATTTTAGCTTTCTTTTTGCACAAAAAGTAGGTTGAACCGCTGATGTCACATGATAGGCTTACTACCTTTCTGGGCCTTAAACGTGGTAGTTGCATTTCAGTCTATGCAAGGTTTAGAAAGCTCTTGGATTTAATCAAATATATTTGCAGAAAACACAGTAAACTTGACATCTGGGGCCTATACCACGAAGTAGGTGAGCTGACAGAGCAAGTTGATGATCAGCATAATGGTACCAACAAAGCTGAATTGGATTTAATTGGTTTTGTTGATTTCAAAATGGATCCTGTTACCTTGAGTTTGTTCAGCCACCATCATGGTACAAACCCCTAAAAAAGAGAGCTGTCCTGGTATATCTTGCCAGGTATTACCGTTCAGTTGACGTATCCTCATGCTGATTTGGCTGAGCTGTTAAAACCACATATAAAAGTGTAAAAGCCAAGTGTTTGTATAATCCTGCTTCTGAAAGCTACCTTCCAGCAGAGTTTATCTGTAGTCCCTATTATACACGACTGAACCAGCTAAATTAAGGACTTCTGTATCATTCAAAACTTTCAGAAGCAGGGCTGGATTCCTCTTATATACAGTAAGCAATGGTTAATGAAATTAGAACCTCGCTAACAGAAATTGTTGTCAAATGAATACTTGTAGTGGCAGAGTTGTATGAGTATGTTCTGCTAAAACTTTCAACAGAATCACTTTCCATCAGCGTGCCTTTGTTTGGTTGGTTTGATCAGTTTTTCTGTTTTGTCTCTCGGCTGTCAGTAACTCTGTTGGTAAATTGTCATCGTAACGCAGTTTGTACTGTCGTAGCTAAAATGTATGAGTCATATAATATTATATAAGCCGTATACGTGTATGACACTCTGCATTGCTCCATATTCATCTCTAGCTCTCTTCTACTGTAAGATCTGACCCAGTTTACTACTAAGTTTAACTTGCAGGCATGGGTTTAATGAGTAATTATATAAATTCATTTATTTTTCATTCATAGCTCTTCTGTGAGTTGGGCAAAGACTGGAAATAAAACTGCATGTGTGATCCAAATAAACTACCTTTGGTTGTGCGTGACTTTATGAACTGGTTAGTGATGCATGACTGCATAAGTGGGTGCCTGGATGCACATGAATCATTGTGTGATGTGTTTTTGTGTATGTTAAATGTGTTTGTTGTCTATAGGAAACTAAAACTGTGTGAAAACACTGGAGTCCAGCTTCCCGTTACATAGCAATACTGCTGATGCACTCAACGTACACGTATCTGCAAATTCAGCAACATACTCAGCTAACCCACTCACCTTCTTCTCGTCATTGCTCGCTATCTCTCTTAGTCCCTATCTCTCTCTTTCTATTTCTCTCTGTGCTGGAAAAACACTGGAAAAGCACAGCAGTTGACAGCTGTATCCTTTTTAGCCAATCAGAACTCTCTCGTAGTACCCGGCGCTCAAACTCTGAGCACTCTGTACAATATCTGCCCCACAACAAGCAGCTCGAACGCGCTCGCTTGCTCTCTCTCTTCTTCTCTTGCTAGCTTGTTCTCTCTCCTGCCAGAATGCCTGTGTACTACATGTGACAGGCTGCATTACAGGCTGCAGATTTACACAGGCACAGCCGGGGCAGCCTGGGGGCCTGCGGCCAACTGATCCACTCATACTTACTCAGATCTTCCTCCCAAAGATAGAGAGAGAGATGGTACATGCCCTTTAAAGTCCACTGTGATCAACACGAGAATAAAAGTGCAGTAGTGAGGATTTCAGGTCACACCTTAAGAACGTTCCTTCCTTTTATAACGTATGTGTGATTTGTAAATGTGCAAGACAGATCTGAGGGTGAAAGTGTGAAAAGTATTTTAAGATGATAAGAGAACATAACAGATGGTGGGTTGCAGGCCTGTTGTAAATACATATATGTATATATAATATATGTGACCCTGGACCACAAAACCAGAAATAAGTGTCCATTTTTCAGAATTGATGTTGCTAGTACAATTCCTTGAATGCAAGAAACCTGCAAGTATCTGAAAGCTGGATAAATGATCTTTCCGTTGATGTATGTTTGTTAGGATAGGACAATGATTGAGATAAATCCATTTGAAAATCTGGAATCTTCAAAACACCTTTAAAGTTGTCCAAATTAAGTTTTTAGCAATTAATATTACGAATAAAAAATTAAGTTTTAATATATTTGTGGTAGGAAATTTACAAAATATATTAATGTAACATGATCTTTATTTTTCTCATAAAATTCTCATACAAAATGTTTTCTCATAATTTAATTGTTTTTTATTAAGTTTAATTATTTAATTAAGTTTATTTAAAAAAAAAAAAAACTTGAAACATGACCTTTTTTTTTTTTAAGTTTAACGACTCCTGAAAAGTTTTTAAGAAAGAAATATTGCTTAGCCTCTTCTGTAGTATGTATTTGTGTGTGGGTTTAAAACAGTAATAAATACTCTAACAGACTCTAGCTTTTTTTATATATTTTTAATTTTAGTTTAGATTTTAGTAATTTTGTCATGTGCTTTGGGTCAGTTTTATTTTTTAAAATATTTCTGTTAGCTTTTAACATTTAAGTTTTAAAAACATAACATAATTTTAGTAAGTTGCCATGGCAAAAGTTGTTTATTTTTTAAAAATTATTTGCAGAAGTTTAAGTAACAAATTGCAATAATTTTTGGTTACAGTTTATTTTAGTAATCACAAACTACTATAAAGGTACCTTATAAATTGTTTGTTCAAAAATGATGGGAGCTTCCTATAACTTCCTATAAACCAATAAAAAATGAAAGTGCTAATGAATTTTTTATTGAAATGCTTGTAATCCTACGTATCATCATCATCATAAGGGAGCGTAACAGCTACTTACCTCTCTGCTAGTCTAAGGCTTTTTTTGTGTTTTATCTTGAGCTCTAGCGGAAGAAGGGACTTTATTATGGACACATAGTCCAAACTGTCTTTCCTTTTTCCACATCAAAAGAGAACAACATGAACAGCACTAGGGAATGCAGAGTATAGGTCTAGAGAATGCAGAGTAAAGCACTTTGGTGAAGCGTCTGTGCTGTGTTAATTGTTTCTGTTCAGTTTCGACGGTTTGGATTTTATGTTATCAGAAAGAATGGAATGAATTTGCATGCTATTGAAAATGCAAACTACTAACCAAGTACCTGCATTTCTATCTTTTTCAGGTAACTGGGACAAGGGAAAGCTTTGAAATCCCTCCCCCTGTTCCTGATTGGTCCTCTATACCATGAGCTCTGGCTCCGCCCAGGATGTGGCGGTGGAGAATTTCCTGCGTGACATAGAGAGGCGGGGCCAGTGGCTGCACTGTGCTGTTATTGGCTGTGAGGACGAGCATCCCTGTGGCGAAATGAACCTTTTGTACCGCAAAAGTCGACTGGACTGGAGGCACAGAGATCAGGAGGGCAAGAAAAGGTAAAAGAAAGAAGGAAATCTGTGAGCTTGCTGTAGGACACTGAAGAAATATGTGAGAAGGATAGAAAGGGTTACAGAGATGCCTTCCAGAGCTTAAATGAAAAGTAAAGGAAAGAAAGGAGCAAGGGGGAGATTAGTAAAATCCGAACTCTGTGAGGAAGGTGAGAAAAAGGTGAAACCCAAGGAGAAGAGTAGAATGAATAAGATTATAAAGTAGAAGAGGCCGAGAGAGCGAGATGGATGAATATGACACGATTAAGAGTCTTAACTCTGGAATAGAGACATTTGTCTTTCATATTTTATGCAAAGTATCCCAATCTTCTTTCAACCTGAGACACAGAAAGACTGGAGAGAGTGACAGAGATCTATTCCAACACATCTGCCCCTCTGGTGTCCCAGTACAAACACCTGCATAGAAAAGTTCATTTTTTTATTAAATATTCTAATATATATATATATATATATATATATATATACATACATGATTGTCATAAAAAAAGAACAACAACAAAAAAAAACTTTCATCTTGTGGCCAACAACTAACAAATGCTGATAACAACAAATAGATTTCTATACTATATTATCTTAATAAAAGAGTAAAAAAGACAATACAAGTGAATGTAGGCATTAGGGCTGCACAATAATCATCATGCAATATGTAATGCGCATCTTGTCAGTAAGGTCAGTTCTGTAAACAGCAGTAAATTCCATCAGGTGCGGGATTTCACATTGAGCCGCTATTACAGCTCTGCTGGTTATAGAACTGGCTTTGCGTATCACACGTTGATTATACACTAGTAGGCGTCAAAAATTGTATATGTATATAAAAAAAAAAAATTAAACATTGATTTTGAGATTCACTCAACATTAGATTTTACTGTTAAATTATTAGTTTTTGTAATCTAAACTGTAAAGGTAAGTTGGCAATAGATGATCAGATTTAATCAATAAAATTATTGCAATAAAAATGTTAAAATTAAATAAAATTAATTAAAGGAAGCATGAACAATACATTTTACAATTATCGGCAGATACCGATAACTTAAAATCTCTTATATCGGTCTAAATGCAATATCAACTGATTACAGCAACATAAAATATCTCATATCTAATATTTAACTAATATGGTATCAATATCATGCATCCTAAAGATAAATATGTAATCTCAGGCTCTGCTTAACATTATTCTGGGGACAAATTTGCACCTAAAGCTAGCTAAATCTCACAAAATCTCCTTTGGCAATGTCCTCATTTGGGGAAAAAAAGAGGATAAATAAATAAAATGGATATAAATGAATGTATATATCTATTTGTCGAAGTAAACACATCTGTAGCATCATGTTTCACACCAAATCCTTGTACCAAATGCACATTTTGTCAGTCTGTATATTACCGTATTCTGCGATGCTTTGCTTTGTTTACATCTTCAGCTGTTATCTATTGAGCTTTTTTCCTTCCACATTTCCTCTCAGCTGGACAGGATTGATTGCAACCTTTATGCCTCTTTGCATTACACACGCTCTCTCTCTCCATCTCAGTGTTTCTGGATGAAGAGAATGCATTTAGATGATTGTCTCTGACACCTGTGCAAATGGACATCAAAGCGCTTTTCATCCGCTCTGTGTTCTACATTCATGACACACGCAGAACCCTGAACACATTCTGAGCTCAGACAGACATGCTGCTTTTAGCCGCCTTTGTATAAACTGTTCACACATGCAGACATACATGTGCTGTCACATCAAACTTGCAGTTATGCATGCGCAATATCTTTAAGCAGTATTCGCTGCTCCTTCCACCTCTTTCTTTCCCCTTCACAGACGTAAAGAGATACACAAGAGGTCACCCACGCATGCTTGCTCTCTGTCTGGAGGATCTGTCCACTTCCTCTCTCGTCCTCCCACTCAATCCCTCCATCAGCCTCCTCTCTGCTGCTGAATGCAGATGATTCTCATTCATTTATCCATCTCTCCTTGTTTCCCATCTCTCTTTTCCTATATCTTGTTGTCAATCTTGAGTGGCAACAAATCACTGAATTAATCAAATTAGTCACTTAGCCTTTAAACTTGAGACTCAGATAAAACCATGTAAGAGCCATGTGTTGTGCAGCCTAAAGCGAAACAACAGAAATAGAGCAGACATGAATTGCTTCAGTTTCACTGTACCTTTTAGCTTTCCTTTTGCCATGTGAAGCATTGTGTCAAATTAAACCGAACAACCTGAAATCTTCAGCTATGACTCACAGTCTGTTCCATCTTATTTTGCTTTCAGGCACAGATTTTCTTTCAAACTTTGAAATAGCATGTTTTGTATATAGATTAGCATAAAGTTTATTGATTTAGTATACAGTACTATTTAACGGTTTTGGGTAAATATGTTATAAATGTATATAAAATTCACATTAATTAATATGATGGATGGATGGATGGATGGATGGATAGATACAGTATTACTGTCTTTACTTAGTGAAAATAAGACAATTCTTTAAAAGCATTTAAAAATCGTACTGATCCCAAACCTCTGAATAGTAACGCACTATTATTGTGTGAAGAACTGACACATATGTAGTTAAACTGTTCCTTTGTAGAAAACTAAAATAAGCATCACACAATAAGACAAACTAATTCAGTGCAGTAGTTTATTCTGAATATTTCACTAGTGTGGCCCGTTAAACCTCCTGTCCTTGATGGATTTTATGATGATATGTTCGGACTCATCAGATCTTTTTGTCCAGATTATACCTGGATGACAGCTGTACTGTGATCTCTCCATAGCCAACTCATACGCTGTGTGCATCATATCCTGTGGTGCTGTTCTTTTCTGTTAGTGTGTGCCAAACCCAACTAGCTCAGCATCTTCTCTGCCTTCTGCCTGACAACAGAGGCTCACACACACGAACACTCACACACACTACTGAGCAGTGTATTGATGAGTTTCGTCCATCTGGACCTCATGCACATCAACCTTCACAAAGGTCAGAGGAGGGGGACACGATGGTCTCTAGACAATGTTTACACGTCTTAAAAGTTGACAGGAAGAACTTCATGAATATCTTATTTGACAGTTATGCTTAGAGGAAGAAAAAAATGGCAATAAATCTCAATAATAGCAATAATTGTTTCCCCTAGAAAGTAATTGAATCAATATAAACTTTTGTTTCTTGTTTTGAATTTTTCTTTCCTTTTTTAAAAAGAACTCAAGGATTTCTCATCTGGTAATTTGGTATTTAAAGTATTTGTGTCTATCCACGTTATTTATATTCCTCTCAACTGATACAATACTGGATAACATTCTTATTTCTGTCTATTTTTATTCCTTCCAAGAAATATTAGAAGAGCATCTAGGAAACACTTGATATTTTCCATCACTGAGAGCTCCATTAAATCACATGAGCTATAAAAAGAGTGATATCTTTGTAATATCAGTATCCTAATAGTGGTTCTGTTAAATGGGAAAAACGCCTGTATCTCTAAATATCTCTAAATATTTCCCTAACTCATCAGCATCAGTAATTCATTTCCCTTTAATTGTCTGTGTGTGTTTGTACTGATGGCAGCCCACTATTTACCACCCACAATATGCTGCTTAGCCACACCTGAATTAGCTTGTTTGTGCGTGTGTGTGCATGCATACACGCACATATGCCAGTGTGTGCTCTGAGTTTGTGTGTTTAGAGAAAAAAAAAATCAGCAAACAATAAACAAATGACAGGCTAGTTGCCTTGGAAACGGGGAGTGCATGCTAGTTGATTCAGGAGAATAAGAAAGATGCAGAGAGAGGGATGAAGAGAGAAACATGGCCTGCGGACAATGTCTTTTTTGTGTGGGAGAAGAGAGCAAAAGATCAGCTGATTAATGTTTGCAAACTATTAAAGGAATAGATCGACCAATTTTTGCATCAACCATCCCTAAAAATTCTAGACAAAATGGAAGTAGCCACAGATATTACTTATATATTTTGGTATTTAACTGTGTAATAGATTATCCAAGAAAAGAAAAAAAAGATTCTATCCACTGGTTGTTGGATGGATTTAGAGATGTGGTCGTAACACTCAAGCAAATGAGGCAGATAAAAGTGAGCTTGTGGGGATGGGTTTGATAGGACTAAATGATTGAAGAAGTCTAGTATATGGAGGGGTCTGTTATATCTTCAGAAGGTCCATTTATGACATTTTAATTGAACATTATAAGGTCAAATTAAAAAAATATAAATTTAAACATATTGTACATGGGAGTATGTGGATATACATGGATGTTTGCAATAATATCTATAGCATGCATAGATAGATCTTCATTTCATGCCTACTTTAATAGAAATTAAGATGAAAAAGAAACAATAAAACCATAAGAAAGAAGGGTAGCCGAGGACAACAGAGGAGAAGAGAAGAATGGGAGGGTGAAGGAGGCTGTTGGGTCTCTCGCAGACTGGCATGAACCGCTTCCTCTCTCATCATTCTTCCTGAACTTGTGTGTGTGGTCTGGTTTTGCTTAGATTGTGAGAACCAAATGTCTCCACAAGGATAGTTAAACCTGAAATTACCTGCATTATGGGAACCACAACAAAGCAGCTTAATAAGCATGTTAAATAACAAAGTTGTATTGAAAATGTCTGTTGAAATGTTTGGTTTAGAGTTAAGAGACAAAAATCATTAACTAAAAATGAAATCAAAAGAAGTGGATAAAAAGTCCCAGTCATAACTGAGAGATGTGTGTGTTTTATGTGTGTAGGTATTGGTCTGTGTGACTGTGTAGTGGTAGGAGGGAGTTTAAACTCCGGAAATGAGCAGAGGAGAGTGTACAACGGGTGCTGTAGAGACAAAAATGAAATTGACTGTGAGCTATTAATAGAGCCTTTATCAGTAGAAATGAGGAAAGAGAAAAGAGGAGAAGGTGGGAGGCCTACAGAACAAAGAGAAACAAATTTATTCTAATCTGAAAAAGAATCTTTCCACAGAGAAATAATTCCTTTTTCCTCAATTTCTGATTCCATCTCTCATTCTCTGATCTTCTGTCTCCCATAGCTCCAATTATAAAGATGCTTCCTCTGCGACGGTTGGGAAGGTTCGGGATCTGGCGTCATTTCGGCGCCATTTCCGAATGGGATTTATGACGATGCCAGCATCCCAGGACCTTTCGCCTCACTCTTGTGCGGCTGCCATGGCCCCACGTTCTCAATCCTGCCATGCTGTGGGCACCGGTGAGGGAGAGGAGATAGAAAACGGATATTATCCAGACTCAGACCAACAAAATCAGTCAAATCCCTCCCGTTGTCCCCCAGCCAAGCCTAAACGCCACCCCAATACTCGTCTCAGCTCCACACCCCAGCAGGACCACTCTTCGCGAGGGGTTCATGCACCCCCTGACACTCCGCCACCTCCACCTCCCAGTCACCCACTAAAACACCCAGAGAAGCGAAATGGTAAGTGAGCGTAAGTCTTTGTGACATGCACAGTTTGGTCTCATCAACATCAGTTGTGTGTTAAAATTAGGGATGTGAATAAGATAAGGAGCCATCTGACTCACATGTAACATGACTAATCATAGTTTACTTGTTTCTAAGTTCAGTTGTGGGTACATCTTTAAAAAAAAAGATGGTACCACTAATAGAACATGAAACACAGTAAAAGTTGTGATGTTCACTTGATATTAAATGTGTCAAACTAACTGATTTGTTGCCATGAATATTGAACTCAAACTCCAACCTCTTGTTCTTAAGCAAAAGTGCTTATGATTCATGACTATGATTCATATCTATTAAAGCATCCATTGTTTTCTGACAGTACATTTGTTAGTATTTCAGATTTTTGTTTTACTGAATTATCATGTAACTGATTTAAATCAAATAATTATTTTGTGTCTAGTGTAATTTTGACCTTTATTCGGAAGGATGATTACAATACTTAATGAACATTATTTTGCAGCTTTGGTAATTATATTATTCATATGAAATTCCTGAAACCAGCTTCTTTTGTGCTGAAGTATTATTTTAATACATTGTGAAAGAAGTCTATAAAAAAAAAAATTAAAAAAAAAAAGTCTGATTATGGCATTTGTGTTGTTTACCCTAGTAGAAAAGAGCAACTGAGAACTCGTCTTTTTTAGACAAAGTGAGAAATCTCAGTTTGTGGTAAAATAATAATTTCTTTAGAATGAACAATTAATTAAAAATGGATAAAGTAATATATGGTGCAAACATTAACATCTTAGTATCTTAAATATATTGTATTTATTAAAAAATTAATGGATAATGCAGTGTATAGGTGAAATATTATAGCGCAACATTAATTGTTACATTTTTCCACAGAATACATGAAAATGTATTTGTCTTAATGTGTAAAACGTACAGAAATAACAAGATTAGTGTTATGTGTGCCGAGTCATTTAAAAGCCATTTGCTAAAAAATTACTTCAGACAACAACAACAAATAATGAAGGGTGGGTCTTGATTTTATCCATTGATTCGGTTTTGAAAAGTGGGATGGAAGAGGATATAAAAAGTAAGAAACTTCATCCAAAGTATTTATTTTTTAGTTAAATTAAAGTCATAGGACTGGGAACATGTTTTAAAGGGTTAGCACACCCAAAAAATAAAAAAATTAGTCCATGTTTTACTTACCCTCAATGTTATATTGTCATATTATCACAAATATACTGCTAATTGTAGGTTTCATACATTTAAATCACACAAGTACTAGCAAAACCATACATTTATAGTTTATAAAATACATGCTGATGTTTATAGAAATGGCAGTAATGATCCTTACTGTACAAATATAATATGATGACATGTTTTATTAATACCATATACAGATCGTATTGGTTACTATAAAGTTTACTCTTCTCTTCTCCCCATTTATCGGAGACTTACTTTAACATGTTTCGGGAGGACAGGATGAATTTACGTGTTGTAAATCCCACAGCACGGATTCAGCATGTGATCAATTATCACGGCCATTATAAAAGTGTTTAAACTACAAAAAGCATTTACTTGCTCATATTTCAAAATCGGAATATAAAATATTTCATAATATTGTCAGTATGTTTGTAAATATTTAAAAAATTAAAAAAGAAAAATTTAATTAAAACAATCCGTGTGTCACACAGCACTATTGCGACTGCGGTGCTTCACATGACAAGTATGATGCGTCGCCATGTAAACAATAAGGCTAAACATTCTAAATTAACGGTTGCATAAAAAAATTCACTCTGGGGGCTCAGATAGAAAATTTTAAACTCACGTGTAAAAGGGTTTAGATTAATCCAATCAGAGTTATATTAAAAATGGTATTGCCTCTTTTATGTTGGAGGATTTCAATAGAAGCCTACAGGGGACAGATTTTTCTTAAAAATAGGGACTTTAAGCACCCCCCACTTTTGTCATTTCGACGTCATATTACGCATTTGCAACTTTAGCTGCTACTTCACGGCATTCTACTGTAACACTCTATTTTGCCGTAGTCATTACAACGTGACAGATTAGGCAGTTAAATATTACTTTTTATGATACATGCAGTTTAATTCCATCTGTATACAAATCTTCAATTAGTCTTTCCTTTATTCTGTGTTGATTATGTTTTATACTTGAATGGATGTGTTTATTTTAACTACTGTTGGACTAAATTAAATTTTTCTTTAATAAAGTAAAAGGTAAAAAAAACAGAATGCTGTTACATACCTGACCTGACATGTCTGTAAATCTTCCTTTTTGTCACTCTTTTTTTCACCTCTTGTCTGCTTTTATTTGTTAAACAGCAATGAAGAAGTCTGATTCAGGTGAAATGGCGGGACGGAAGGTACCTCCCTTGAAGCCCAAGCGGAGTCCAAGCACACAGCTCTCTTTTGACCCCCCGCCACCTCGGGTCCCGCCACCGACCACACCTCTTCCCTTCCAGAGCTCTGAACCCTCTTTACGGGGTGAGGGGGGAGATGACGAGCCAGTTTACATTGAAATGGTTGGCCAGGTCTTTACGCGAGAGACTCACAGTGCTCCTACTCCTCACCCACTCACGCCATCCGCCACCACGCCTGATTCTGACTCAGACCAAGGAGAGGCCATTTACGAAGAGATGAAGTACCCCCTACCAGACGACGCGGCTCGAGAAGCCCATCGACGCTTGCCACTTAAACATGAACGACTCAAGTCCTCTAAAGCGTACCACTCCTCCATCATTTCATCCTCCACCTCCACCTCCTCCTCTCTCCCACGCCCTTCATCCTCCTCTCCAGCCTGTTCCTCATCCAAGCCTAAAGCAACTGTGTCCATCTCTCACTCCTCTCCTCTGCCTTCATCCTGCTCTTCTGCATCCTCCACTCCTGTACCTCAAGTCCTATCCTCCTCACCACACCCTCCCCGTGCTCCTACACCCTTCTTGCTGCCAGGGTCCAAGTCAGAACATGAGCCCAGCTCCAGTAAGATCCCGGCTCCATTCCCCAACTTGCTCCAGCACAAGCCCCCACTCCTGGCATTTCCCCAGCCGGCTGCTGCTTCAAGTGGAGTGGGGGCTCAACACAAGACCAGTTCAGCCAAAATCAGTGTGCAGTCAGCCTCCAGTCTGCCAGCATCTACTAGCACCTCCTCCAGCACGAGCTCCACCAGCAATTCCAAAGAGTCCTCTGGAGTTGACAAGGAACGAGAAAAGGAGAGGAGGGAAGGACAGCTGGGGCCGACACCAGGACTCAGAGCCCGTAGTCATTCCACTCCTCTTCCTCCATCGTCAAAGTCGTCTTCTCCATATTCCCACCACCATCATCACCATCACCCTCACCACAGGCCTTCCCACTATCACCATTACCGCAAGCCTGAGAAAGAGACGTCATCATCAAGCAAGGGCTCAGGACAGTCCTCCACCCAGACGCAAACGCAGCCCAAAGAGGGCAAGTCTGTCAGCTTCCTGCTCAAGTCTGAGAAATCTGATAGGGAAAGGGACAGAGATAGGGATAGGGATAGGGAT
>JAUMHI010000040.1:9567042-9704301 GCA_032359435.1 Enteromius unitaeniatus | reverse complement strand
GGGATAGGGATCGGGATAGGGATCGGGATCGTGAACGCGAGAGAGACCTGAGCACGCCATCATCCAATCATTCTGATGCCTCTGCCTCAAGCATGTACACACACACTTCTCAGACCGGCACAAGCACCACGCCAACTCTGAGTCAACCATCATCGTCGACAGCAGCTACGCCACCTTCCACCTCTTCTTCATCCACTCAGCGCCCTCCGTCTCGCTCTCACATGCACCGGTCGCACACCCCGCACTTATCACATGGCCTTCCTGCTTACAAACCTCCTCCCTCGGACAGTCCTCTGCTCTGGACCTACCCCTCAGTTGGCTTCCGACGTCCACCGGCCTACGATAGTCTACGAGGGGGCTCACAGTTGCCATCCTTGCACACAGACCCCACTAAAACTGGATCTGCAGCCCATGCATTGCAGGCCAAGGCCGGATTCATTCCCTGGGAGAGTGCAGCTGCCTTAGGGCTCACTGAAGAACAAGCTTACTGGCCCATGCACCGAAAATTATCATTCAGTCATGGGAGCCGAGACACAGAGAGTGAGTAATGGTTGCAGGGATGATTGTGGAGGGAATTCTCTTTCTGTGGTACTATCATTGATGTTTAATTGTGTTTTTCTCTCTAATTCTCTGTAGAGGAGGATGGAGGTGCGTGGAATGGCAGTGCAGATGCTCTGTTGAGGAGAGAGAGGGATGACCTGGGAATCATGCGAGGTGGTGGACACTCTGGAATACCTGTGCGGTCAACAGGGAGACACAGCGAGAGCTTGGCTGGGGCGGACGGACCACCAGGGTTGAGAGGACTGATACGAGCGGGACTGCCCTTACCCTGCCAAACCTTTCCAGCATGCCGCAACGGAGGTGAGATCCAATTTAAATGACATTAGCAAAGGCTTTCTGCCATGACCTCAGTAGTTAAAACTCTGGATATAGATCAAGTGTTTGTTTAGAGAGAAAACATTTTGAACCGTTTATGTTGCTGGGATCAGTGTGCATTGATTTGTTTGAAAAGTATCACATTTTATAACTGAATGATCAGATATCCAAAATAATTTTATGCCTTGATACATTCAGGGAGCATACCACCCGCAGTCCAACTTAACTAAGTACTATATGCATTACGTTCGGCAATGCACATTTAAATAAAGTCAATGTCATTTTTTACAATGCAAACACACCTGCTTTCAATGCAAATGAGGCTCATTATAGAATGCAACATATTCACAGACGTCAGCGCTATTTGCCTGGCGCAATTAATGTTGCGCTATTAGTGGAAAGTAGGGTGGAAAGCAGACTGAATTTCATTAATATCTGTAGAAACAGTTTGTGTCCTTCTTCTATTCATCATGGCAGCAATAATCCTTTAAATGAAGGTGAAAAGTGGAACTTTCAGCGGAGTACTTTTTCTGCTTTTTAAAGATTTTAAGTTTCAGTAGTGGCATGATGCCGTGCAGACAGGTCAAACATCGTAGTGTATTGCATCCCATCCTCCACAACCTAAGAAACTGCACCATGCAAACTTCGCATGGACTAATTTTTTGTACCCTATTTGCATAATTTCATTAAATGAACATTGCTACCAGCAACTTTTTTGTGAAATCTTCCTTAGTTCTAATTGCTGTAATATAGGTTTTAACAATATAACTTATGTTAAGGTAGTAATAGGAACATTTAAATCATTCATTTCAATCATTATGTCCTGTGATTTATTTTTTAAAACAATAACTTGGCTGTGTGTCTGTGATCTTTCATAGAGTTGGGTCGCCTTGGCAGGTCATCCTCCACATCAGGAGTGAGACAAGTGGGTGGTGATGTTCAGAGGCAGAGCAGCCTGCCAGCCAGAGAAGCACTCCACCAGGTAACACATGCCAGCACTACTAAAGCTGTCATTAAATTCACATAAACACACACTCAGAGAGTTATTATGCACCTGCAGTGTTATTGTTTCCTCAGCCCTGTTTAAAAATGCACTCATCCAAGTAAAACTGTGAATCACATTAAGATTTGAGCTTATGAAATTACCTTTGACCTGCAGCTCTTTTTCTTTGGAACAAGGTATTTTTAAGAATGATTTAAAGGGGTCATATGATATGATTTCTATATTTCGTTTTCTTTAGTGTGGTATGTAGCTATTTGTGTGTGTATAAGATTTGCACAATTACAAAGCTCAAAGTCTCCCACAAAGAGAAGGCTGGTTCAGATTTGGTTAAAACGACTCTACGTAACAATGTTGTAATGCTGCCCAAGTTCACGCAAGTAAAGAAGGCTTGGTTTCAGTAACCGCATTAGTTATGATGCAGTTATGCTCTGTGTTTCTGTGTGAAAGCAAAAGCACCTTATTTGGCCTTCTGAAACTAGATGCAGTTAGGAATCATTAAGATTACTTCCAAAAGAACAACACAAACCATATGTTTGAATTTGTGCAACAACAGACCTAGGAGAGTCTGGCTGTGCAAAGGCTATTTCTTAAACAAATGGGTCAATTCCGACTTCGTGTTAACAATCTGTTAATAGCTTAAAAATTAGCTATTAACTGTTCAAATGCTGTTTTTTTTGCGCTGTGTAGAGTATGGTGTTGTGTGTGTGAAAGAGAGAGACAGGGTCATTTTACAGTAGAGTCAGCTTTCTTAATTGCGGCTTGTCTACTGCAAATACATACAAGCATCATCACTGTGTCTGTCACGTGACTCTGTTCCCCTTTCAGACTCGAACTGATGGTAAAATTAACGGCATTATTTTCTTTACATTTATCTTAAAATTTGAAGATTGCAATTATGGAAAGTAGCATTACATTTCTGACATGAGCTTGTATTGTTTGGCCAATCACAATGCACAGGCTCAGCTGGCCTATCAGAGCAGACTGTTCTTGTCTGAATGAGGCTCTTTGTAGAAAAGGACGTGTTTGAGAAAGGCAGGGCATAGAGGAGTTACAGTAATGAACAGCATTTGAAAAATAATGTGTGTTTTTTGAACCAAATACTTAAAATAATGATCTTTAACCTAGCTTTGTTCAAACAATGATTGACTCTGTGTGGCAGAGACAAAAAAAACACGGACACCACAGAAAAATCTCTTTTTTTGTGAACAAAGAAAGTCACCCCTGTAACTAATTATATGTATAAAATGTATTTGTATATATAAATTAACATTAACAAATATTAGTCAAGTGGTTTATCCAAATGATAAAATATTTAGAACAGGATTCATATTGTCCCTCAGGAAGTGGATTGCTATAGCCAATTGCTGTAAGTCTCTTGTTAGTGAAAGGTTGCTAGAGGGGTTAAATAATTGTTCCCGACGTCATCAGAGAATAGGTGTCGTTATGAAGGGAGGAGATGTTAATGGTCATGATTCAGGATTAAGAGAGCACAAGTTATTTAATACATAAAATCTCCATTTAACACATTTTGATGTTGCAACAGTGTAACATACAGGAGGTTTTTCCCATATTTAGCTCTATTTCACAGAATTTCACAGTATTTCACAGTGGTTTTTACCACAAAAAAAGTGGGAAACAAATATGCATTTTCAGACTGGGTCTGGTTATAGTACTGTGAATTCTGTTGCAATGACCTTTAATTCACCTCGTACACCACCACCCTGGCACTGAGAAAACCCCAGACAAGAGTGCATTCGAATGTTAAGCTTTTCACTTCAAAGTATTCAAGAAATGCTTAGAACTTGCACAGGCTTGCTCAGCCTCAGTCGGTGTAGATGCTGCAGTAATTAATTAAATTCAGTTCAGCTGGTTAACATGCGTAAGTGTAATTGACACAAAGCTTGACAGTTACGGCAGGTGATCTGTAACTAATTTGGTTTCGTTTTGTGCCCCTGTGGCTGCTGTTCCAGACAGTCATTAGGTAAATCGCGGAGCCCATTGAGTCACCAGCATCCCCACCCAAACACGTCTGTAGCTGCAGTGCACTCCGCTGCAGGGTCAATGAGTGCAGAGAAAAAGTGGGATGAATACAGAGCGGGAGGGAGGCACAGAAATGCAGCGGAGGGAAAGACAGACAGAGAGCGAGAGAGAGAGAGAGATAGAGAAAGGGAGAAAAATGCACCGTAAAATAGAAAAGAGAGGGGACGGATGCAGCACATGGGTGGAGAAAACAGGTGCAGCAGTAAGAAGGAGTGTTTTTTGTCAGACTGTGGCAGGCAGACAAACTGTCTACATAAATGATCAAACTCAAACCTAGTGGAGCTGCCGGTGTCGGCCAGTGACAGGCTTTGATTCTTCCATCTGGCTGTTTCTGTCAGCGGTTTGTCAGACAGCCATTTTGGGAGTTTAGTATGTTGAATGTGTGAAAAGTAACAAGGAGAATCCAGAGAGATTCACATTAAACATTTGAAGCAGCTCGCGTTTTTCATGTTATCAGACGGGGATGTTCCACTTCCTATAGCTCTAGTGGCATGTGGGTTTTGTTAGAGACAGACTGGAGTGAAACTGGCAGCACATGAAATAAACACTTTCATTTTCAAGCTTGTTGGATGTTAGCTGCCGTACAGAAGCCTCTGTTCTTTTCCTCTGGTGTGCTGTTGTCTCTTGGCAAAAATTCACATGCTGACGTAGTCTGTGTGCATGTGTATAGCACAGAGATTGACTCTGTGAGCTGATATGACCTTCCCTCTCAGAGCAGGGGGATGGGGATGGATGCTGTGAGTTGGCGCTATGCCGCTATCTGGTGGCGTTCTTTGATATAGCATAAAGCACACACCCAGAGCCCCAAAAAACATTCCAAGTGGAAAATGTCAGTTACGAATTGTCCTTTAACTTCATTATAGGCTTAAGTTTATTTTTAAGGAACTACAGTCTGACCTGAGTGGTTACTGATGTACTGACCCAGACGTGTAGTTTTTAACCGTTTTAGTTTTAAAAATAATTACTATTTTAGTATTTTTAAAAATAAAAAAAAAAAGAATACATTTTTTATTTATTTATTTTTGTTGCCCTAGGAACACGTGTAATACTCTGAGATAAATATGATTTAGTGAATTATAATTTTCAGTCATTACATTTAATAACAATATAATCCTATAATTGGCCTTCTCTTAATTCATCCATCTTTGACAGGTGTGGCCAAAAAAAGTTAATTTTGGAAAGGAATTAATTAAAGACTTGCTTTTCTGAGCAGAACTTATTTGGTCTCACCTTATTGATTTAATTTTCTTTTTAAATTGGATTGTATTTGCCCAAACCAAGTACTGCTGGCATCCTTGTTAATAATAAATCATTTTAATATCAAATGTTGCCTTGGCAACTACTGAAATTAAAAAGTTTTAGCTGAAACAGAAAATGACTAAAACTTAAAGACAATTAGAAACATTAAAAATAAAATAATAAACCAAATATAAATGATGAAAGCATGATTTGAAAATACAAATTAAATTGAAAACTTAAACTATCAAAATAAAAAGTATAATAAATGCTGTAATAGCTTAAATAATACTACAATAGAGCTGCTGTCCTTCAATGCATACAGTATCTCTCTTTTGCAGCCAGGTGGTGTCGTTACTACATCTACTGTACCTAACTGGCTAACTAGACCATGCTAACAAGCCGTTTATGCCTTCTCCAAAAAGCAAACAATCACATGACTATGTATTTCATCTGCTCTCAACTATGCAAACTCATTTTTACAATTTCTCTGTGTCTTTGTGTGCAGTTTCACGCTCTCTCACAGGTTCAGGCACAGGCTCCCTGCAGTCCATCTCTGAGCCGGCAGCAGCAGCAGTACCAGCACCAGCAGCAGGTCCAGCTCCAGTTCCAGCAGCTGGCTCAGCTCGCTGCTCAGGCCCAGGCTCCCTTCGGCACGAGCACAGCCGGCACCTCCACAGCCCCGACCCAGCGGGACGGCAAGCTCCTGGAGGTGATCGAGAGAAAGCGCTGCCTATGTAAGGAGATTAAGGCTCATCGACGGCCGGATAAGAGCTTATATAAGCAGGACAGTATGCCTATTTTACCCAGCTGGAGAAAAACGCCGGAACCCCGCAAGACTGGAACGCCACCCTGCCAGAGGCCACAGGCTGTGGTGTGGGACACGGCCATCTGACCCAGGCACAGAGAAAGCTAGGGAGTAAGAAAGACATGACTGAGAGACATACAGAGTATTCATTTCTTCTTTTTTCTCTTTTGCGTGTGAAAAGACAAAATGGGAATTTTAGGGGAGATGAGAGAAGTGGCCTTTGAGTGAAGAGATACAAATAAGACTGGAAAGACAAAGCGAGAGCATTTTTTGCTAAAAGAATAGCATGATTTAGAATAAACCTCTCTGTAGAAGCAGGAGAAAATGTGTTCCACATGGGGTTTATGTGCCATATAGTTGCAGCAGATGAAACACACACACACACTAGAGAGACACTTGAGTCTGAACTCTCTCTGACCTGCTGCAAATACAACCTGTGCTGCTGAGTTTACAACCTTTTAGAAACACACTGGAAACCTTTGGAGCACCGTATCATTCATACTCTGAATACAAACCATTAGTGAGGAGAATAGACATGATTTCTTTTCCTCCAAGGAATGAAGAAATGATCAAACCTTGATGTGTAAAGAATGAAGAGACACTGAAAGATCATAGTGGAGCTTTTCTTCATATCATAAACTGTCTGTGACTTTGGGCTTTTGTGTTTTTACTGACCAGATTTAATCAGTTATGCTGCTGTTTCCTGGGCACCGACTAGACTGATGTTTTTTTTACATTCCCGGAAGAGTGTGAAAGTGTGTGGTGTCATGGTGAATGTTGTAAGATGTATCTTTGCACTGGAGATGTGTGAGATTGGAAGCAGAACAGGAAATCCAGACATATAGACAACAAAATGTTGAGGAGAACAAGGGAACAAATTAATAAAGTCAAAAATTTGACATGTATACATAACAAAAGTCTTACACATTTAGACAAAGGAAGCTGTGATGAAGGGCTGTGTGGTACTGTCGTACTTTGTAGAGGAGATTCATTTGAAGTTTTAATTACTGCCTATTGATTGAGTGCCAATTTGGAGAGTGTAGTGACACATGTGTCTGCGTATTTGAGGCGTCGAAGAAAAGCTGTTCAGCAGAAGTTACGTAGTAATATTTGTTAAAGCAGGAGACTGATCATTAGCCCAGTCAAATACAAAATCATGATGGTGAAAAAAGACAGATCCGTGCTGCATTGTTCACTTGATGAAAATAGTACGATCACAGGATGAGCTTCATTACAAAATAAGAAATAGACCGAGGACCAATGCACAGGCTGCATTAACACGAGGTGCCATTGTGTTCACCTAAAAAGCATTGTGTTCACTCTGTTTACATTTAATCTGTATCTGAGCATATCCGGAGCTAATGTTTAACTGTTTGGCAGCATAGTCTCATGTGTCAATCAACTGGGGTTGCAATGCAGTTTAATAAGATATAATAACATATATATGATACTACAGTCCGGTTACCATGTCCTATCAACAACAAAAAGATATATCAGTTTATAAATATACCAGAACACACTTCACCTCTTCACACTGTCCAATGCTCATGTGCATATGCATATACAGAAGCGCACACACTCGCAGAGCCCTGCTGGAAAAAAAACACACAGCAGCGCTCCTCAGACCGATGCCGGAATTGTTTCCAGCACAAAAGAAAGCGATCCACATGACATCGAGATTAAATGAGAAGAAAAAAACACTTGTTAAAATCTGTAAAATAAACATGTACAACTGTATTGATTATGTAGCAATTATTTCCACTTTCATACTTGTAATCAATAAATATATTGTAGCATATAATGTATAAAAGTACAAGGTGTTTAATTGTTTTATAAAGAAATTTAGTAGTTTTATCTGTGGCTACCTGTCTACACTGTACTGGATGGATCGCTGAAAGGCGAGCCCTCTCTACGAATGGCACAGTCTCAGACACACACACACACACACACACACACACACCAACCAACCAATGTTTTTCCGGCTAGTGTCATGCAAGTCCCTTTAAGCAACTTAAGTCTGATCACATTCATACCCTCACCAACACACTCCACACCAGGAATATCAGTTGGATATTTTTGAAGTACTTCTGCTGCTATATTGAATTTCTACTATTGCTTACATATCCCTCACTGCTTTTGTTTTATTTCTCTTTTTCATTCTTTTGAGTGCTCTTTGAGATTTATTTTATTTATTTATATTTTTTTTTGGAAATCGCACAATGGAGTTTTAAGGAGTGGAATCTTTTGTAACTGTTGGCAATTGAATGTTTCTCAGTTGTTGTTGTGGTTGTATTTAAAAGTTGTTGTTGTTTTTCCGAATAGTTAGCACCACCAACCTGTACAGTTCTCACCCTGGTAACACTACTGTAAATGTGATGGCAACATTGCAGTGATGTTGCCAAGGGTTTGACATGTCACCACGACACCAGGGTTTCACTGCACCACCCAGGTGGCCATTTGAAATACAGTCTTTATCAAACAGTACGGAAGACCACAGTAGAGGAGGGCTGGTGCAATGCATGCTGGGAGTTCTTGACGGATTCCCTTAATCATTCAGTTCAAGGTTGGGCTGCGTCCCAGTCTACATAAATTGTGCCCAGTTTGTACTTCAGATATACTAAATAATCATCTAGTGGCAATTTATTAAGATGAAAAGGGTAACTTAAGTATTATTGGGTAAACTAGTTTACAGAAACTGTTGGCTTTGCGTGTCTACATAAACGGTGGCCATATTATGAGTGCCATAATATATTGGTATGGTAAGATACGGTGTACCTTGGAAATCACTGTAGTGCTATATTTGCATTGATATTGTCATGAAATAAATTTTATATGATGAACCTAATATACATGTGCGAATAACAGTTTGTGTGTGTGAGAGAGCGAGAGAGGGGGGCAATCTATAGGGATTTATTTTTTTCTTTCCTGCAGACCTCCTTAACATACAATCAGTGGAATATCTGCTTGCACATTCTAATGTGGTAATGTTTTATTAATTCCCTTTCTCTTCGAGGTTCGAGGTATGGAAATGTACTCAGCCTCAAGCTAACCAAAATGTAGATTAGTTTGTTGCTTCAATGGAACAGATTTAGAAAATTTAGCAGTAAATCACTTCCTCACCAGTGGATCCTCTGCAGTGCCGTCAGAATGAGAGTCCAAAAGCATAATA
This sequence comes from Enteromius unitaeniatus, assembly GCA_032359435.1. Taxonomy (NCBI): domain Eukaryota; kingdom Metazoa; phylum Chordata; class Actinopteri; order Cypriniformes; family Cyprinidae; genus Enteromius; species Enteromius unitaeniatus. The sequence continues at coordinate 9,695,169 of JAUMHI010000040.1, read as the reverse complement.
ATAGGAAAAGAAAAAGATATGACGTGTCCAGGTATGGTTCCCCATACTAGGAATTTGTGCTCTGTGTTTAACCCATTCAAGTGCAAACACACAGCAGTGAGAAGTGAACACACACCCGGAGCAGTGGGCAGCCAGTGCTGCGACGCCCAGGGAGCAGTCTGGGGAACGGTGCCTTGCTCAAGCTCCAATAAAAATGTCTAAGAGGACAGCAGAGAATTACCTTTTTTAAGGTGGAAGTGTTATTATGGATTATAGACCTGTCTCCTAGACAAAAGTAATGGTTTTTACAGGGTTACTCCACCCCAAAATGAAAATGTTGTCATTTATTACTTACCCTATGTTGTTCCTCGAAACACAATTTAAGATATTTTGGATGAAAACTGGGAGGATTTCGGTTGTCCCATTGACTGCCAAGTAATCAACACCATCAAGGCCCAGAAAAGTATGAAAGACATCATATGAAGCTATGAGGTTACTTTTTGTATGAAAATAAAAATAATTACTTTATTCAACAATTTGTCTCCTCTGTTTCTATCTGCGTCACCATACAGTAATCCTGTAAAAAAGTTTAAAACGCCTTATGGATGGATTTGTTTCTTACAAACATACAGCTTTTCACATTTCAATACATCACTGTCAGCTGTTTGAACTGTCATTCTGACGGCACCCATTCACTGCTGAGAATCTATTGTGAGCAAGTAATGTCCTAAATTCCCAAATCCTTTCCGATTACGACATAAACTCTCCTAAATCTTGAAAGGCCTGAGGCTGAGTACATTTTCAGCAATTGTTTATATTTCGTGTGTATTTTCCTTTCACCCTGACCTTCCAGACTTGTTGTTTCAGTATCCAGTTTCAGTTGGGGTAGTTGTTTCTTACTCATGTGTCAGCATCATAAATACTGTGAACTGTAATAACAGTCTGTTGCTGACTCGTGTTGACTGATTTGCTCTTCACCGATGTTCCCTATCACAGATCAAGCTCTTGTACAAATTCTCTCTTTCTACAGGTCTTCTGTAGAGGCTATTGTTGGCTCTAACCTGTCATTAATCTTGAACATCGTTACAGACGTTATCTGTTGTGATGTGACAGATTTATCAAGTACTGCCAGTGAAGCATCTACTGATTAAATGCTGTGCACTCTCAGAAATAAAGTTACAAAAGCTGTCACTCAGGCGGTACCTTTTCAAAAGGGACTATTTTGTACCTAAAGGCTACATTTTGGTACTTTAAGGGTACATATTTGGACCTAAAAGGTACCATCCCAGTGATAGCTTTAGTACCTTTATTTCTGAGAGTGTGGGAGTTTAAGTAGACGTGTTCTTTAACACCTGAATTAATGCTTAAGGGTTTGATTCCCAAAATATCAAAAATATAAATGATATATAAGACTTATATATATTTATATATATCTAGAGACTCCTCCTTGGCAACAGCCTCATGAGATACTGACTGATGCCTCCACTAGTCTCTGCAATCACAGTCTTCACGATGTACCACTTTGCTGAGGGCGAGGGGTCCAAGTGCGCTGCCATTGGCCAAGAAGTGTCTTGAGTTTTGCTAAAGGAGGGGCTTTGTTTTTTGAGGGGTGGGGTTGATCGGAGCTGGGCAGGCAGAGCTGGTTTTACTGCAGTATCGGCATATTAGTGCTGCACTGCTCTCTCTCTCTCTCTCTCTCGCTCTGTCTCTCTGCGGAATGCGCACTGCACTTGTGGGTGGGCAAAACGCCGGGCGTTACAGAGAAAGCGAGGTCTGCTCTCACTCAGTCCTCGCTTGAGTGCTCAGGTTTCGGCAGAGTGCCTTGAGACTAGCTTTTACCCAGTTTTTCATTTTAAAAAGCTTTCTATTGAGACCTTAAAGATCGTTTTAACCCTTTACTCCACAACATTCAAGGGTTGAATAGCTTTTTATTACTCTCAAAGAGAGTGTTAACCCCGAGGCGTTGACTCTGTGAGTGCCCATTTATTTCGTCCAGGAAAATGGCAAAGGATGATAATAAGAACGCGTGGAAGGAGTTCTTTTGGAACCCGAGAACGCGCGAGTTCTGCGGCAGGACCGCGAGCAGTTGGGGTAAGTCTTGCATCGACAGGATATTTCGCATGCACATATGCTAATTAGTGTAACATTTTTTTTGCAGTTAGCTATAATTAGTAGGCTAGTACTGCGCTGCAATGGTTAAAACAGCGAGTCTCCAATGCGGAGAAGTTAATTGGAAAGACGGATCGCTGTCCGAGGTGCTGAAACTCCAGTTAGTGCGGCTGTGGTGCGTCACATGCGTTCGCTTTTCTCCGCCGCTTGTTTATGCAGCTGTAAAACTTACTGCATAATGTGATTATCTTAGTCTAATATGTCTAATGATAGATCCAGAAAATTGATTATTGTGTTATGATGGAGTTTGCGGGAAGAAATGTTGAATGCGCGGCATCAGCCAATGAAAAGCGTGGAGAAATGTGATGCGTCGAGACACTGCAAAACTACACAATCAAGCAGAATATCTGAATAGAAACAAGCACACGTTAGTATTCCCTGCACCACTTTCTGTAAAGAACAGCCGTCATTTTAACTGCAAAAGAATGCTGGAGTGCTGAAATAAAAAATGGAGAATTTAACAGACGAAAAAGGTTTTAAGTACACAGTATTATTTATTTTATATTTAGCAAGGCAGTTAATGTGTTGTGAAATGTAGTATAAATTATGTTTATGTTCAAAGTATAAATCACTTTCTAAAATGTTATCGCATTGTTTTAGTGTAGCGCGTTACCCTGAGTTACCCTGACAGCTGCTAGAGAGGCCAATTTTGATCAGCTATAAGCCCCAGTGTGCCATCTGTATCATTATCTGTGCATTTCATCACAGTAAACTCATTTTAATAGGTCACATAAGCCCATATATTAACACATATATGAATAACAACTAGAAGCTGTAAGAAATACAGTCACCAAAGTGCCAAAACTTATAATTTGTAACATCCTTTACAGTGCACTGACAAATTTTACATTCTGCCATTTGGTTTAAATCTGTTAAAACTTTCCAAACAGATTAAAACCCCAAGGAATCTGCATTTATAATTGTGCAAGAGCTTTCTAACAATAGAGGTAAAGCACTATACACCTTTAGCCTAGTGTATATTGTTACAAATTGTCTTTTGCAGTGACATTGAGATGATTTAATCTAGCCGAGGGCCATTTTGAGTGTGTGCGGGGGGGTTTGTGAATTAGTGTAAGATGTAATCCTTTACTAATAGGCTCATTGGTTGCCTTTGTGAGGCTATCATGTGGAGGCATGGCCTTTTCAACAGCCGTAGAGTAATTCTGCAACTGAACGTGTCTTTTAATCAGGGTGTGATGCCATTAAATCTACAGCAATCAAAAAATTGCCCCTCTGGCATCTATAACTCGGTTGTTAATCCTATGCAAAAGATACAGTGTGTGTGTGTGAGAGAGAGAGAGAGAGAGAGAGAGAAACGCTAGATCACTGCCCTCAAGACTTCCATGTATGCCAGCACTTTTTGCTCTTGGGAGCTCAGTGTGTTGCACCTCACTGAGAGAGAGAGAGAGAGAGAGTGTGTGTGTGTGTGTGTGTGTGTGATGCTCCGAGGACTAGCTGCCTAGTTAAGTCAGCGTGCTCTCTAAGACTCCTTAATTAGTCTATTTTTGTCTGTGCCCAAACCAGAGTGAACCTGGGTATGCTTAGATTCTTTAACAAAGTACATCCTCATTACTGGAGCTTAATAGTGACCTATGGAGGACGGTGGATGCTGCAGCTACATCCATACAGCTGTGTCTCTTATTGAAACATATCCAGGGTTGCTTTCAAGACCCTGGAGCACAAAGGGGTCAATAGTATCTGATATCTGATTAGCATTTAAAGCTGATTTGACTCCAGCCCTCTTGAGAGTCATATACAGCCTGTGTCTTGTTGTTTAACATCACTCTTGCAAAGGCCATAATGATCAGCAGATGATCTTAAAGCTTCCTTTCAAAGAAGTATAAGGCTTTCTGGAAACAAACCAAGCAAGAAGCGTTCTGGGGATATTCTAGGTCAGAAGATTCCTAAAATTTATTTTATCAGCTAAAGCCCTTTGACATAAAATATTTAAAGAACTTTTTTTTAAGAATGTAATAACATATTTGCATTTTTACAACTCTCTGATGATATGTAAGTGAACAAATAAAATAATTTAATAATCTTTTTTAGTAAATATAATAAATTATTTACTATTTACTAAAATGTCTTTGATATTTATCAACTCCCAGACACTCAGAGACGCATTTCTCATATCCGAATAAAATAAGGTTCTAGCTGCATCATAGACAGCTTTGAAAGATCCTCTTTTTGAATTGAATCTTGAATTATTGTAATTGCATTGTCCCATTTACTTTTCAGCTACACACCTTATACATAAATATGCAGACATGAAAAGTTGGTTTGAATTGAAATAATGTAATTTTGCCTAATTTTCCACTATAAAAAAGGGTTAATTACTAGGTACAAAACACAATATTATTGGCACAATAATGCTAACACAGCAACAATATTATAGTGATATTAATATGAAGGCCTTCTGAAAGTGGTGCCAGTTTCAGTTGTTTTTTTCTGATAAGAAATATTCATATCAAGTATACTAAATAGCTTTCTGTAGTTGTTCCCCGTAAGATATTTGTGATTTATTTATTCATCTTTACCTGACTTACTCATATTTGTTAGTCTAGTAGAAGTATTTGGGTTGGTTCAGTGTTGCTAAATGAAAAAAAAAAAGAATTTAGCTATTATGTATAGTTTTTAATAGTAATAATTTAGATTTATCGCTCTATAATTATTATCTCTATATTTATGTGCACCCATTGCACCCAGTTATTCCTGCTAAATAACAGGACATTGATATTCAGAGATTGCTCCCTTTGTCTGCATCGCAGGTGTGAGTTCCTCTGAAGTTTTTAATAGTATGGTGGCCTGATAGGTTTAATGGATTTAGGAGCTGATGAATCCGGAAGGATGTGGGCAGATCTAAAGAGACAGTTTTGTGGGGTTCATGTATGAAATGAGTGTGAACATGCAAATAGCAGATCACAGCGGCACATTCTGCTCCTCTCTTTCAGGTTGCGCTCGAATTAGAGGGTTGAAAGAGGGAGGGCGACTTTCATCATGATGAGAGACAGATAAAGAAACAGTAGAGCACAGATAGAGTATCAGTCTTACCGTGTGCAGAGACACACACAGATCCAGAACAGCTGATTAGGATGTACCACGTTTTAACCCCTTAACCAAGTTGAGCAAGTAATGTTTGATAATACAGGTACAGGTACAGGTTATTTTGAGGCTGTCCTGCTGCGAGATTAAGTAGCGCTTAATGATGTGAACATTTGGGCTTTGCTAGTGTCCCTTGCATAAGGCAACGTTCTTACCTTATGTTTGCTCACTTTCTCTCTTGCACATGCGCTGCATCCTTTTTCACTCTCTCTCTAGGCATAGTAGCACACACTCCTGTGTAATTTTATCCTGTAGTGTAGCCTCACAACCGCACTGCTGTTATTGATCAGTGAAAGCCTGTCTGTGCGGGGAGCTCCACACTGCAGCAGGGGACAGGGATCCGGTTTCCCTCCTCCCTTCAACCTAGAGCAACCTGATCGACTGTCCCCAGAGGCCTCGCTGTGTGAAGCTCAGGTGTCCTGTATTTGAATGAGCTCTCCTCAGGCATACACACTCCAGCTATGCACAAGAACTTACAGTGAACACATTACAAACAGACACCTTCAACACTCAGCATTCTCTGTTAAATAGCAACCATAAATGATTTATTGTGTTGGTGAGGATGTTTGAAAGTACATTGTTATTACACGGGCAAATGCACGAGTTACTGAATCTTTCCTTTTAGCCTGAGATAGTATTCAGGTAATTAACATTAATTTTTAAAGAGCACTAGTCCAGCAATGTCCTGCATGCTATAAAAAATTTAATGCACTATTTTCTATGGTATAATATAAATTCCAAATGTACAGTAAGTAAGAATTGTTTTTTAAGAAATGAATATGTAACAAGGATGCATAAAACTTATCGAAGGTGACAGTAATGACGTTTATCATAAAAATGTTCTCTTTCAAATAAATACTGTTCTTTTGAATTTTTTTTGCAGCAAAGAATCATGGTTATCGTGGTTTACACAAAAATCTCCAGTAACGTAATTGTTTTCAATTATGTTAATAATTAGAAATGTTTCTTGAGAATCAAATTAGCATATTCATTTAGAATGCAATTTATTCCTGTGATGGCTAAGCTGAATTTTCAGCAGCCATTATTCCAGTCTTCAGTGTCAAAAAAAAAATTGAAACAGAAAGTAGCCACGATTCATTTTAATAGTATTTAGTGCTGTCAAAGGATTTATTATGATTAATCCCATCCAAAATATTGTATGCGTGTGTACTGTTTATTAAATATATATATACACACACAAACACATGCTTGTGTATATTTAAGAAAATGTTATGTATTATATATACTATAACATGAATATATAAACGTATATACATGTAAATATTTTCTTAATATATTGAATGTGTGTGTATTTCTATATACATAAATACAGAGTACACACACATATATTATGTAAACAAAAACTTTTAATCATGATAAATCGTTTGACAGCACTAATAATATTACGGTTTTTACTGTATTATGATCACACTAATGCACTCAAGCAAAATACTTTTTTATAAAAAAAGAGTGGTAGAGTATATAATCATTCAACTTCTAACAATTTTGTAAATTATTTGATTAAATATGCAGCCCATTTAAGTATATTACGAAAAGCTAAACTGTGTTTAAAATGGTAAAAACCAGTAAAGCAGCTACTCTCTCTCTCTCTCTCTCTCTCTCTCTCTCTAAATATATATATATATATATATATGCTGCCCATGTAAAGTTTGTGGGGTTGTTTATTTCCCATATGTGAGAAAATCTAAAGGAGGAAAAAAAATTATGTTAGAAATTATCTATCAATAGTGTACAACATACTGTACAACATTATAATCCATATTACTGTACTGACATTATATACAGTACCTCTTGAATAAATAACAACTGGCATAATTCATAAATATTCAGTTGTTCAATTCAGACATAAAAATCTTGAGTATAATTATTGTATTTGGGCATTTGGGGTTGATTACTTGTATGCACAGACATACTGTAGGCTACTCTGGGGTTTCCATGAAAATCCCCCTTTGACTTAATCTGCCCTCTTCTTCTCCTTCTGTCACCTCCCTCCCCCATTTTTACCCCTCTTAACCCACATCTGCCCTGCAGTAATTCAATTTTGTCAAAGACTAGACATTTACCAGACAGGATTACCAGACTTCATGTAAAAGGGACATTAGTGTTTAAAAATATGAATGTGTGTAAGACAGAGCTGCAGTGAATGTGTATGTATAAATGTATGAATGAAGAGAGAAGATCTGGGTGCTCTGGTGAGAATTTAAGAGGATTAGGTTTACTAGTCTTGTATCTTTTCACAGTTACATCAGCAGAAGAGAGAGAGAGAGAGAGAGAGAGCGAGAGAGAGAGAGAGAGCACAAACGATAGTCATAAATGGTTGTTATGGTTATTTGGTCACAATATTCTCCATGTCCTATTACAAACACTCCACTCCCATGTTTTTATTAAAGTAGCCTACAAAGTGTAGGAGGAGCTACAATGAAGGAAACATGTTTTGTTCTAACACCAGAACGGTATATTACAGACTCAAGTCACAAATCTGTATCTCTACTTTAATTTCAAGAATAAAACCATACTTTTGTTAACTACTCATAGAATTTTTTATCACTTAAGCTTTGGTAAGGGCTTACTCTAAGAGCGAATGACAAACTTGAAAGGACTTGGCCACTTGGTGGCACTATCATAGTAAAAAATGGCTGGAATTGTTGCACTATTAGTCCCGTCCACATTTTATCTTATCTGTCATTAGAAATGCGTAATGTCATGCATAATATAGCTTTATGAGGCTTAAATGCCAATATTTGCTATAAGGGAAAAAATGTAAATGAATATACATTGTTGTTATTATTACCATTAAATTCATTTCAACAAGAATTCCATTCAAATAACTAGCCTATATTTTGATACAAGTTTGCTAAGTTCAAGTGGCATATTGCGGTTCACGTTTATGGAAAACTTTCCAAATTCTTGAATACAGTATGTATTTATGGAGTGTTTGGATTAGAATTTTGTGTGTGTGTGTGTGTCCTTGTAGGTCTGATCCTGTTGTTTTATCTGGCATTCTACGTTTTCCTGGCTGGATTATTTGCTCTCACCATGTACGTAATGCTGCAGACGCTTGATGACCACAGACCAACATACCAAGATAGACTTTCAACTCCAGGTAATACATACAGACTTGATCCTATATACTGTATAAACTAATTATTATTAAAACTACACCACCCTTAAGGGTAACTACTGATATTGCAGTATTGATGTTTACTAGCATACTAAATACAAAATGAATGTAAACATACACACACTCACAGTCTCTGTATCGTCCCATTCTCTTAATGTTCTTGCAGGAATGATGATCAGACCTAAAGGAGATCAGCTAGAGATCGCTTACACCATAGAGTACACAGAGACCTGGGAAAGATATGTCCAGGCCCTCAATAACTTCCTTTCACGTGAGTGTCATGCTAATAAACCTTTATTAATAACAAATGTATTATGCAGAACCTGCCGCAGTCATTTTAGTACTAAAATCCCACATGCTATTTAGTTGACAGAGGGTCTTGTACTCTTGTTTCTTGTTTACAGCCTACAACGACACCGTCCAGGCCCAGAAAAATTATGATTGCAAACCAGATCAGTACTTCATCCAGGAGGACAGTGGCAGCTTGAAAAACTTCCCCAAGCGTTCCTGCCAGTTCAAACGCTCCATATTGGAGGATTGCTCTGGGCTCACAGATCGTTACTATGGTTACAGTGATGGCAAGCCCTGCATCATCATCAAGCTCAACCGTGTAAGATTTGTCAGAAACATGTCCAGCATTATCTGAAAATGGTCAAATTACAGTTGAACAGTTATTTTCCAAAAATTAAGGATTATTGAGAAACAGCTACATATATAATTGAACAAATATATGCCAGATTTGATTTTAGGTAATTGAATCCCCACAGTTTTATCTCCGTAAAGACCTCAGAATCAAAGACAGCGGCCTGAATGTTTATAATTTATTATTCATCAGAGTTACTTTAGTTTTCTAATGAGACTCAACTTGACCTGTCTCTTCCTTTCTTCTTCGGGTCTCGTTCTTTTTCCTCTCTCTCTCTCATTTTAATCTCAAATCCTTCTTTCTCTGCATTTATTTTTCTTTGCAGGTGATTGGTCTGTTGCCTGCAGCAGACGGGCAGCCTCCTTATGTCACATGTGGTGCTAAGGTAAGGTCTCAGTCTCTCTTCCTTCAACTCCCGCTCTCTCACTCTCCTTATCCTTCAGTCTTCTAAAAAGGGATTGATTTCAGATTAAAGTTACATGAGCCATTCAACAAGGTCATCAGATTAAATTAGCTGGTAATCAGAACTGTGGTCCGCTTCAGACAAAAACTGCCACGACAGACTATATGCAGCTGATTCACATAACATAAAATAAGAATAAGTATGTTTCCTATTCGTTTAAATGTTAAACTGTTTTACAATTTCAGTCATTTTAGTCATTTTAATACTTCAGCTTTTCTTTCTGATTAATGTCATGTCAATATTTAAATTTTTTAATCTAATATTTATATTTGACACATTTGAAATTGAAATTAATTGTATTTCAATTAACAAAAAACATTTATATAGATTTAGTTAATGATAACAACTCTGTCGCTTGTTTGTATTCTTATAATGTAGGTTAGTCAACCCACTCTAAGCAAACCTTGATCTATATTACATAAGAGTGGAAGTTTTTCCTACTCTTTCCCTGAGCTTTCTCAATAGTGTTTGCCCTCCAAATCATGTATGTTTGTGTTTGAGCGGGTTCTGACTGAATATTGACCGCTATTCAGGCTGCTGCAAATATGTTCCTCAGTCTTTCTTCAATTATTAAACATCACACCTTTTTACCCTGTCAACATATTTTGCTCTTTCTTATCATGGACCCATCATTCCTCCTCATTTCTTTGTTACTCCTGTCATATAAATGTTATTTTCAGTGTTGTTTCAGTGTTTGTTCAATATGTGTTGTTTTACACCATCATCTATGTTTAAGTGGTTGATTTGTTTTGTTTTTTTGTGTCTCACCTGTTCTCCCCCCTCCATTCTTGTCAGAAATACAAAGTTGGGAAAGATGAGTGGGTAAGAATAATAGACAGAATGAAGAATAATCATTTTGAAAATCCATAATGCGCATAACATATTCAACGTTCCGCAGTGAGCAACAAATTCGAACCCAAAATGACCGGTCTTTATTATAAAACTTGAATTACATTTAAAAACAGCAAAGGGTAAAATGATTATTCATATAGTCAGATCATATGCTAGATAATTCCAGCATAAGATCAATTCAAAAGACAAAGTTTCTCTGTTTAATTTAGCAACAGTGGTATAACAGGTTGATACCTTCAGATTAAATGCTGAGACGAACTCATAATATCTCCCTCCCTCTGTAGGCAGATGACTCAGATAAACTTGGTGAACTGATGTACTATCCTCCAAATGGCACCTTCAACCTAATGTACTACCCATATTATGGCAAGAAAGCCCAGGTACAACAAATACACACACACTAGGAAAATATATCTGTTTTCTAAATGCACAATATTACTCTTATTGTTTTAATCTATGCATTTGTATTCTTTAAATTATTATTTTTAAACCAGGGGCCGGTTACATAAAAGGTCTTAAAAGTTAGTCAGCTACATATTTCTTTAAGACCGCAGTTTTAGGGTTTCTTTAGGTCACAGTTTTTTTAAATTCAGTTACATAAAAATGTATATTAGTCTAATGTAAATACAAAAAAATAAAACAGATTACTCTTGGCTAACTGCTAGTTAGTCCTACTAACTCTTAAGACACATGACATGTCTTAACATGATGGCTAAGTTAATGCAACTGGCCCCAGATCATTTGTAATTATTAGTCTAAGTGTAATAACTGGATCTTCCAATGAAAGAATGGATTATCCAATCATTTAGCCCACTTAACCAATTCAGATCTGCCTCCATCCAATCAAAAACGAATGGACAGAACCAAGATAGAAACCCTTTTCTGATCATCTCTTTCTTCTGCTGCAGGTGAACTACTCTCAGCCTCTAGTGGCCATTAAGTTCCTCAACCTCACCATGAATGAGGACGTCAACGTGGAATGCAGAATCAACGCTAACAACCTTCCTGAGGGCAGTGAACGAGACAAGTTCGCTGGACGTATTTCCTTTAAACTGAGGATCAACTCCAGAGATTAAACAGGAGAAAGTGTGTTCCTTTCTTTTACACACAGACACACACACACACACACAGGCCCTCCCCAATCTAAAAGAGTGTAGGATTATGCACAGAAGGCACAGCTAGATACCATGCAAAGCAATCCTCAGCATAGACAGAGCAGAGAGTAATACTTCAGCATTTCAAAGTAATTTTTTTTCTCCATTTGAGAGGTTGTAGAGAGTTAGGAATGACGTTTTTGTGTGCATTTGTGTGTGTACATCAGTGTCTGTGTGTGTTTGCATGTGTGAGCTGAGGAATTGCACTATTTTTTATTTTCTGAATCAAAATTTTAATTGCATGCTCAGTTATCAGAGGTATTTATTAAAAGATCATATATTCTATTAAAACAATATTAAGAAAGGCATAACTTTAAAAGAGAGCGAAAAATTCCTAATAAATATGATGTTTTCCCTCAGTATCTGGTCATTTAGCAGAAATAATTTATTATCATTTTAAAGCAGGTATCTATGAATTAATGTGGCTCCTCTGTCTGTTTTGTGGCTTTGTACGTGAAGAGGATATTTTAAAAACCAACATGTAGCTAACGCTGTGCATGATGATCATCCTCTCCAGCACTCACAAGAAAACTGATACATTTCTGCATTCCAGTTTGTTTTGACACAGCCTGTACTTTCATATGATGAAGTGTATCACGGTTCATTTATCGTGGGGAGCGTCTAAGTTTGTTTATATGTAAAAATAGGTCTTTGCAGTATTTTGCCATTTTATTTTTTATGTGTAATCCAATTTGTCTCACATGGTGAGGGGATATGATGTTTTGTATTGATTTGCATCGGCTAAGAGGATGACAGCAGGCCTAGGTTCAGTTTAAAATCTGACAAAATAGATAGAGAAAGTGTGTTTGGTATGTGTGAGAGAGATTCCTGCATGTGTGTTTTGTTTTGATTCGTGTTCATCTTTGTGCACATTTAACTTTCATTTAAAATACGTTTTGGATTTTGTTGTAAGTGACTCTAAGCGTAACCATAGAAAGAGAGAGATAGAGAGGCTCTATGAGCAGGAACAGCAGGCTTATGTTTCTGCTGATAAGGAAGACAAGTGAATCCATCCCAGTCCTTACCCTGCATGAGTCAATAAAACAAAAGACGTGGTCACCAACCTCATTTCTCATTCTCATTTTTTTTTAAACACCTAAACTCAGTACATACACCTCATGCTCCATTCTGAGAAGTGTCTTGTGAAGAGTTCATGTACACTGTGTCACAGAATGTACACTTCCTCTAATGCCCTAATCCTTTAATCTCACTCTCATAAATAGATACCGTGCTTTACACTGAGATTTCCTATATATCTATATATTTTTGTGTCAGCTTATTTACTGAAAATATATTCAGCTGAGTGACAAAACACTTCTTCACATTTGCTCACTTTCACATGTGCGCCTGTTTTGACTTCCGTGTCTGTATATTGCATATTTTATGTTTATGCATGGTGTGGTTGTTATCCGACTCGGCAGAGAAAGCTTCAAATCAACAGAATTAAAGATTCATTTACCTCAGGCCTCAGATCGCATATCATTAACTTGACCCTGTAAACTAGTTCCCTCTGTTAAGAGTTAAAAAAATCCAAAAAGTGTTTTTTTTCCCCCCTGGAAAATGCTGTTTGTCACATCATGCACAAAAGGGAAAAGAAAAAAACAAAAAAAATACATATGTGGCCATGTTTTTGGTGCATGCAATCTTTAAGACAATGGTTTTGTAAACAGCGCCTCTAGTGTTTCAGTTGTGCTGCTGTGCCTCTCCCACGCCACCAACTGTTTCTATTGGCGAAGTGCACTTTTTATAGTGCATTAGCCTATGTTGTAATATAGACGAATCTTCTGAAAAGCAATACATTTATATTTTGAGCCCCTTTGGTGTATAAAGAAAAGTTACAAGCTATATGTGTATTTTTCTTTAGATTGGCTGATCACGAAGAGAAATATTTATTGTAATATTAAAATAAGTTTATAATTGAGAATGGCTATTCAATTTTCAAATCACATGCAATATAGAAAAGATCTTATATTTTCAAAGAACCTATATTTCTACTTTTGTTGATCATTTATGAATAAAAGCATGTAACAGCTGGGGAATGTATGGCTGCTATTAAGCTTTGCAGGGCTTATGACAAAATGCAAGGAGATCAAAAGACTTAATCAGCCCAAGAATGTAGTAAATCATCATCACTTTAATAGTCTTGATCTCTTTTTAGCCTTTGAAATACCAAAATGTATGCAACTTTTGTTTCATAAAACTAGCATCTGCAATATAAGTCATGTCAAAGTGGATGATCTGTTTTAAATGACTCTCTTGTGAGAACTCTACAGCTATTGAAAACTGGATGAAAAGTAGTTTACCTAATGTATATGAAAAAGTATATGCAGTAAATGCTGTGGTTTAGACGTGTTTGAACAAATGGAGTCGGCTGTGTGAACAGGCTCACCACCTCAACAACATCCCAGAAAAAACTAAAAAACCTGCAGTTCATTTGTTATGGCTCAGTGTTCACACAGAACTGGACCTTGTGCAAACTGTGCTCAAATGTTTGATGAACAATAAGAACCTGACATTATATTGACTAGTTAAGTTAAACACCTTATGTATATGTTCATAAGCTTAAACTAATGTATTGAAATAACAAACCTAATAAAATGAACAACAGTGCACTGTCTCCTCCTCATCAATATAATCTGCATAATAATTTTCTGAATTGTAACGTAGAATTGCAGAAAGTAAAGTACAAGATACTGTTTTAATCTGTCACCATCTCTCTCAAACACACACTTTTTGGTTATTACTACTGCATGTCCATATGAGAATATCAATGTCATATGTAATTTTGCCCTTATTATTTATGCACGCACATTAGTAACAGCAGCACTTTAGACTTTACAAATAGTTGTCTTATGAAAATGGATTTGATTTGAAGACCTTGCTCTATTTGCAATAGCTTTGGCTCCCATGAATAATATACATGCGTGAAGTAATGTGAGGTAATAACCATTTAATATTTTAACATTTAAACCATTCATATTTTCATTGTCATATTCTCTTATTAATTTTATACTGCATATTTTTATGGTATGTGAGTATAGTTTTAAAAAAGTTAATATAATTTAAACTTCTCTGTGCTAATATAGAGCCAAAAAAACAAAAAAGTTGTTGGATTATTATCACCTTTGTTGTTTCACACCAAAATAAAAGTAGGTGTGCATGTGAGAAAAGATCCCCTGAACAATCATTAGGTATCAGTCACTCTGTTATAAAACTGCTTAAGGATTGTAAAAAGAAAAAAAAAAGTGTTCTGTTGAAACAGGACTTCGGACTGGTCTGTCTCTGCTGAGCATGCATTAGTTTATCTTTCACAGTCAACTAGGACTATATCTCCAGTGATAGGAAAACATGACACGAACTGAACACAGCGTGTTTACCAGTTCTTATTTTTTATCCATAGTTACTACACAAATGTGTGCAATTAGTTTATTGTGTTCTCTTTATGCAAACGGTACTCAAGTATTGATCCGCAATCATTCATTAGCACCAACAAGTATACTGTATATTTTGTTGTTTTAACAAGAAAACTGTATAACTGTGATTGTAATATTTTAATAGTCTTACTTGGAAACCTTTTTCCACTAACAGACAAAGAATAAAAATGGCCCATTCCAGTTGTCTTGAATTTGGTCACTAATAATTTAAGAAAACTGGTCACTGTAACCTTTAGGAAAGTGGATCTTGCTTTGAGTGTATCAGAAAGATCAAATAAATGACCCTGGATAAGTATTTATCCAGCAGTGTCGTCATTCTTTTCCCTTCAGGGTTCAAAGCTCCTTATAAATTAGTGCCCTGTTCTCTAGGTTGGTCCCGCTTATACTTCCCATGATTTTTCTCTCTCTACACTCAGGGTAGGTCTAGCATGCTGTATTCCTGTAGAGCGACTTCATTTCTCTCGTACACTTCTTCTATTGCTCTCACTACCCTGTTTAGCACCACAGCAGCTTCTGCCTGCGTTTCCACACACACCAGCTGGTAGAAATAAGGTCGTTCAGGCATAGCAAGAAAAGCCAGCTCCGCTGCTTTCCTTACCCACCAGGTGTGATGTTGGGCCAGTGTGCGCTGGTAAGTCTCTTTGCAGAGGTCAGAAGGGGGTCGCAGATGTTCTCCTTCACTTGTGTCCTTCCCCAGTTCCGACAGGAAATTTTGCAGCCAGAGCAGAGCACGATGTAAACGCAACAGAGTCCTACAGCCTGAGTTTGTCTGCTTGTTGAAATCCACCAAACCGCTCTCCAGCTCCCATTTAATCATAGACCGAACAGAAGTGTAATCAAATGAGAGTCTGTGATTGATTTCAGAGTAGTCTGAAGAGCTGTTATGAGATATCATTAAGACTGGGTCACTTTGCTGGTGCATTTTACTTTCTCTCAGATTCTTCTCTGCCTCTTTTTCCGCTTTTTGGGCCAGGTCACGGATGATGGTAGTTTTCGACTCAATTTCTTGTGAAATTAAACCTACCATTGGCCCCAAGGCTTCCAGAAACCTTAAATGCACAGAAAAAGATATATATTTTGAATATGTATGTTTCTACTTAGATAAGAAACATCTAAGTAGAAACATACTAATATATATATCCGAATATGCATATTTCCCTAATATAGGCTATAACAAGACAAAAAGTACTTGAACAGAATATCCAAATTGACAGTAGCTATTCATATATATGTGAAAAGTAGACGTGTGGCTAGTAACTCTTCCTGGAAGTTACACCGATACGCCAGAAGGTGGCAACAAATTATTGTCTTTTGAGTGAGTCATTGATTCATTCTCGATCAAAAATGCCACTGTGTTGCTCAGAAATGCAAAACTTCACAATGATTCTAGGCTATTTGTTGTTGGAAGGAAATCCAGTGAATAATCTGCAATACTGTGTTAGTATTATCAGTTTTGCTGTTATTTGAAGTGTAAAAAAAAAGAAGCAACACACTCGCGATTTTGCTGCCATCTTGCACTACTTAACTATAGAATGTAGCATAGTTAGTGTGCTATATGATGAGATGCATCTTACTTGATAAGCTCGTCCCAGCTTGCCAGGTACGGCTTTAGCAGCACATCATTGGTTAAGACTGGAGCTGCCTGCAGGTGAGCCAGCAAACTGGCAACTTGAAACCTCTGGCCAGGACATACTCTCAATGGAACATTGTCATCTGAACCATTAACTATAATGAAAGACAGAACCTGAGAAATGTGAAGAAAGGGCAGAATTCAGAGGAGGGGGATGCCATAAAATGACTGCATGAGCAAAGTTTCTGTTAGCAGCTCTGCATAGATTCAAAATGTCACTTTAAGCCTATTTTGTGTTCTCTTTTGAACACCACTTTTACCTTGTTATTTACACTATAAACCTTTGGACAGGTATTCCACTGGTCCGCCAGATTCCCATCTACAATGAGAGACAGAGGATGAGTAATGGGAGAGTAAATTATTAGTAAATTATTATTTTTAGGCTAATATAGTTAAAGCAAATAAACTGATTTTGTTAAGTATTTAAAAAGTAATCAAAGCAAGGATCATGAACTGATTAGGCTCCCACATAAACCCATCCAGAAGATCTGTGAACTGTTAATACTGACTTATATAAAGTTATCCAGTGGAAATATTTCTCTGAATAATAAACAAGTAATATAATAACAATAATATAATAACTTGGAAAACTACATTTTAAATAATTTTCAGAAACCAGATTATTAAAGCAGTGAGATCCATGAAGGAACCATACCCCTACTTTATTAAGCATTGGTAAATGTATATGTTTCCGATACCAAAACTTCTCTCATTAATCAATTTAAGATGTGAATTGATACATGCCAGTTCTTTATATCTTTATCTTTTTGATGAGTTTTAGTCAGTCATTTCTACTGTAACAGAAACCGATGGACAAATATAACTCAATATCACCAAAACTGATATTGATTTCATTGACTGAATTATAAGCTTCACACAAAAAACAAGGCAGTCTCTCAAAAAATCTATTAACCTGACCCACAGCGAAATAAAGTAGCTTTGTTGTGCCACAAAAACTAACTAAATATATTACATTCAGTCTGTTAAATCAAAGTTTAGAAACAACTGGCAAAACTTACGGAGCCACATGGAGCCAAACAAAAGGAGGATGAAGACGATGGCAACAAAAGCCCTGCATTTGACTCCCATAATGATCCACTATCCTCCTCTCTGCTGCGTCTCCTCAGGGCTCTGACTTTCCTTCTCAGTCTATGCGCTTCAAGTCTCTCTCCTGAGCATCTCTACACCACCGTGCCAAGTACCTTTCTTCTCTTACAGGGTGCGATTGTACGTTTTTGAATGGGTTTCAAACTTCACTCGACCACAAGTTGGAAAGCAAATTCTTGCCCTCATGTGTACACACTACTAGACAGACACAGTCTGTATGTAACTTCTTGTTTTGAGCTACTTCCTGTATATGCTAAAGTTAGTCCCCCTGTAAAAATGTTAAGCTGATTTTTGCATTATGCTCTTTTTTTTCTTTCGCCTCCTGCAATGTCTGTACTGTCAGACTCCAGCGATGTTGCGCAATCTCAGAGTCCATAGATTAGTCAGGAACAACAAATCACTCCTTATTAGGAAAGCCCAGCAACCTGCAGTAACCTTTACTCAGTCACACATGTCACAAATAAATAGTAAAGTCCTGGAATCCTCAAATTAAGGTCCAAGCATCTCTAAGTGAAAAAGTGAGGTTCCTCAGTTTGAAAGATTCAAATTCCATATTCAAATGTTGAATTCAAATGCATCGTATTCAAATGTTGAATTTAAATATTCTGGTTAGGCAGCTAAACAATGTTGGTGTGTTTTTCTGTTTAATTACCTTAGATTCATTTGTATTTGTATATCACAGTAAAACTGATGAAAAGAGACCATCATGTTTGTATATTCAAACTGGGTGGACTGAATGACAAGGCCAATGCTGAATACTGGACAGTCACTGTGACCTGAAATGTCAGTGAGCACCTTAAAAAAGCTGTCACGCCCTAAAAAGCCACCCCTCTGGTTTGAAAGCTGATGAATCTCAGTGCCCCAGTTTGGCAGGGTAAGTGTGGCTGAAGGCATTAGCAGTTTGTCTCTGTGTCACTATATTTAGGCCTAACTGCTGATTTATAGATGTCCCTTCATTTGCACAAAAGCAATCACAGGCATTCATCAAGGATGACATTATCTGAAGGCTATCGTTAACTTAAACATACGCACGATACAGGATACTGATTATCAATGTCATTTCCCTCCTCGTGATTGAGTTATCCTTATCTCTAAAGAAGGTTTATTAAATGCAAAGACACGGCAATATATATATTTTTTTTTTTTGAGACCACATAAAATATATCATTCATACATATTTTTTCCTAGATTTTCTACAGTGGACACTGGAATCCAAACATTGTTTGGAAGATTCTGTAATCTAACCCTAGACTTATTTTTCAATCTCCAAAGTAACATACAATCAATTCAAGAAACATACACATCTGTAATTCTCAATCATAGGCCCAGGGCCAGAGATGCCAGGTTCTTGGTTCTTGCCAGGACCTCATAACAAAACTAGCCCAATGACCAATGTCATTGGTACAAAAAAGTACTGTTAAAAATGTAGAACTACAGCTACAGTTAAAATGTTCTTGTTTGTCTTGCTTTAGCGTGTAGCTTGGAGCTCCCCCTACTGGACATTAAAAACTATTTCATTAATCAGAAGGAATATATATGCAGGATAGCCTCCAACATTTGTGCAGGAGGCTAATCATCTGTGTAACAAATTGGAATATTTGCTACATGTTAAGGGGTGAAATTAATCAGTTTGTCAAGATCAATTTAGAAAATCTAAAAATGTTTTATAGGCATTTCTGACATTCTCATTCGTCAAAGACAGTGCATGACGTTTCCCCCGGATGTGGCATTTCCGGTTACCCAAAAGCAACACGGTTCAATTACAGGTCATATTAATAGTACACAAAGGAGACAGGAATTCATGCTCCGGTAAGCTTACCGACAAGCTTTGCAATCTAGTGACACTTAAGCCCATGTACCATGTACAACTTAAACCCATTGGCCAGCAACTGGCAATGCTATTTGGCTCATACAGAATGTAAACAAAATAAAAATGCATGAAATAAACAACATGAGTGTGTCATAATATAATTTAAGAGACATCAAAGAGATTGGCCTATCCTGCTGTGCATAAGATTACTGAAAAATCCTGCAGCTCATGGAGCCTATTTTATTCAAAATGTTCTCTTTGATGTGCAGCCATGCTTTAGAACCAACCTATAGTGTCAGTTGACACAGTATGTGCTGGACTTCATAAATCATTTCAAACCTGACACACTGGACAGTTATGTTCATGATATCACCCATGAGGTATCTCCCATAACTCAGTTAACTTTTGACCTGCTGGGAACAAAAGAAAAAATGTACGATTCTTTTCCTTACACACACACACACACACACACACACACACATTTTCTACCATTTTCCATTAAATTATGTTGACACAGTATATTTTATAGTATATACAGACTTTTTTTTACAGTTTATAGGCAAATAATACAAAACACACACCCTAACCCCTGCATTTAATTTGTTCCAGGGAGATACGCAGCAGGGCACAATGTCCAGACAGACACTGGTTATTTATACCCACGTTCATGGGAGACATCAGCACTATGGCCCTTCAGACGGCCCCTCAGTACACCTGTTAACATTGCTTATTTCTTCAGACTGAAACACAATTCCCTGAGGGTGAACCACACCAGTGTTGGGGGAAGTTACTTTTAAAAGTAATGCATTACAATATAGCGTTACTTTCTAAAAAAAAGTAACTAATTACGTTACTTAGTTACTTTTTATGGAAAGCAATGCGTTATGTTACTTTTGAAATACGGGCAGAGCTTGAGTGTTTTTAATATAAGAAGTTCTATTTATAACAAATGTAAAAGCACAGCAAAAAGTGTCACGAATAAACCTCAGGCTGAAGAAAAAAGTAAATTCACATCTGTAATGTAGAATACAGAAGAAAGTTCAATACTCTTCAGCAAAAAAAAACCCCAAAAAAACAATTAGGCACTACAGTTATTTATTTAAGTCATTTTTGCTTGTAAGTATGTTTGAACTAGATCTTCAAAGGTTAAACATTGGTTAATAAAATGGGATTAGATACATTTGTGTAATTTAATTATTGCAGGTTTGCGTCATATTACTGCATTTATTTTAATTCATTTTGATGAATACTAAATCTGTTGAGAGATTGATGAATGCATATTCACATTTAGTTTAGAACTACACTGCTCTGTATTTCTGTTTTCTCCCAACATGGGGTCAGTCAATAAATAAGAAAACTAAGTAACGGGCGTTACTTTTTTTGAAAAAGTAACTCAGTTATATTACTCTAAAATTAAAAAGTAATGCGTTACTTTGCTAGTTACTTGGAAAAGGTCATTTTATTACGTTACTCGCGTTACTTGTAATGCGTTACCCCCAACACTGAACAACACTATCAATAACCGCTGTGCTTATCGGTATTAAGTCATTATGCTATATTATACTCGCAGAAATGCACGACTAACATCACCATGTGTTCGCGCAACAGTGAGTGGAACCAAAGTCTTGCGATTGACACCTGAAATTGGCGCTCCCGTCAGCATGTTTTGCCTCTATTCATAGTATATGAGGTCACTAACAGTAATACTAGAGAAGCAACCTACATAATCTGCATCATTGTCACGTATTAAAGGCATAATGATATTGGCGATTAGTGAATGTGACTTTAAGAGCGCGCTGTAACTCGAGCCTCGTGCAGTGACAGCTGTAGCAGTGAGGGGAAGACAGCTCGGTTACTGACCACTCCAAAATAAAGTGTCTGTCTCTTTGTTACCAACTTTTAAGACGGTCTTTTGGCGACCATGGCCGACCGGTTCGGCAGGACGTGTATAGTTGCGTTTGCGCTCGTGGCCGCTGTATTACAAGGTATGTGCTCTTTTGTGGCTCAAAACTGAGTGACTTACTTGGCTCTCCGTCTTTAACACACTTGCTGTGGCACTGCAAGCACAAGCAGCGTTATTTTTAATTGTGTAATATTTTCGAAAGTTTTTTTTTTCTTGTTTTAAATATGTTGGCTAAAGCTGTTACAAACATTACTATTTTGTTTAGGGATTACTGCAATTTGTGTTAGGTTCACATTGCTGAGGCAGTTTTAAATGGCTGATATTCAGCATGCATATTTTGTTATGATTTGCAGTTTTGTTATACATATTGAAAGTTAATTAGTTTAAAAACTGCAGTATAGCTGATATAAATCTGCTTGCCTTGAACTATGTGCCTTTTGGACCTTTAATAATAAACTTTTATGTTTTTACTCGTTCACAGATTTATTTAGTTCGTGTACTAACAGGTGTTTTTTTTTAATGTAAGTTTGAAAACTAATTTCTGTCTTTCATTCTTTCATTTTGCAGTCAGTGCAAATGAGGAGACGCAGTTAATTGCAGATAAGTTTAAAAAATACAATAAAAATATTCGTCCTGCAAGACACGTTGATGAAAAAGTCAAGGTTCAGGTCAAGTTAACTCTCACCAACCTCATCTCCTTGGTAACTAATCTACCTTCTAAGAGTAAAAAGTAGTTTGAGTTTCAGTAAACAAACGTGTTACTATCATATTTGTTAAATGTTAGCTAAAACATAAAAAACTGCATAAAACTGAAGAAAATGTGTACAACTACTACTTGCTACTTTCTCTCTCTCTCTCTCTCTCTATATATATATACAGTATAGTGTGAGTGTGTGTAGTATGTTATCCAATGATTTATTCAGATCTGTCTATTTGGAAACTTTCTCTTCCTGAACAGAATGAAAAAGAGGAGACTTTAACTACAAATGTTTGGATTGAGATTGTGAGTATTTCACAGAACCTCCCAGGGGTCGTTAACACAAAATGTGATTTTTTGTTGTTGTATCTGCGTATCCATTATCCTTCAAATTGCGAATTGAAAATAACAAATTATCCACTAAGGAAATATGTAGAACTAGTAGTTGGTTCTGCCCATCAGTGGTTGATTGGATGGAGACCCATCTGAATGCAATCTTGCAGTTAGGAAAGGACAGAGTTCAAAGAGTTAATTCACCCTCTTGTCGATCCAAACCGTCTGACCTTCATTAATCTTCTGAACACAAATTCCAATATTTTTGATGAAGTCTGTGAGGTTCTGTGGTTCAGCTGTAATTTTATAAAACTATAATAGGACACTCTGCTCTTTTTTTCACGAGCAGAGGGGTATGTATTATTTTGGTAGTTTAATAAAATTACTATTAAACCACTAATGTCACATGGACTATTTTACCTGTCTTTCCTTACTACGTTTCTCTGCCTTGACTGTGATAATATGCTTTCAGTCCATGGAGGGTCAGAGAGCTTTTATCTTTATCAGGTTTTAAATTACTCCATTAATTAATGACCATATTTTCATTTTTGGGTGAACTATCCCTTTAATTGGACATCAGCAGAGAGAAATCTAATGTTTCACTGGAACATTAAGTTAAGATATTTTGAAGAATCATGTATTTAGAGAACATTTCATGCTGATTTAAATTTGTCAAAAGTTGAGATTTATTTACAGTTGAACTTGGTCTGGCATTCTAAATATGCTGCTCGGTCAGGTGTTTATCTCACACGTTTACATAGAAAAACAATAGAAATGTGGCACAGCAGTCATTTTGCATGATGGCCCCTGAGATGCTGACTTGAGTTCTGTGGTTGCTTACACATGTAAGTAAATCTTTCATTTCAAAATGTCAAATATTGAAAAAAAAAAAAGTTATTACATGAGGTGAAAGATTAGATATGTCTGTTCTTCACTTTTTGTTCATTCCACGGTTCACACGTCTTCGCTAACACTGTATTCTGCACTTTTTACATAGTTTTCATTTTCTGTTCTATGTGCTGCTAATTCCTGCTTCTATCATGTTTCTTCTCTTCAGCAATGGCATGATTACCGTCTTGCATGGAATGCATCTGAGTATCATGGCATTGAAACGATCCGTGTGCCATACAACACTGTGTGGCTACCAGATATAGTTTTGGAAAACAAGTGAGTTAGCAGTACAAACATCAATACATTTTCTATTTTATCTGTTACTACAGTAATATCATAATCACCTTTTCCCCGCTCTCTTTACAGCATTGATGGCAAGTTTGATGTGGCATATTACGCTAATGTGCTGATTCAGAGTGATGGCTCCATGTACTGGCTTCCCCCTGCCATCTACCGCAGCACCTGTGCTATTGAGATCACCTACTTCCCTTTCGACTGGCAAAACTGCACACTAATCTTCAGGTTGGCACAGAGTGAGATTTGTGTTTAAATACTCATGGAGTCTCATGGATTCATGGAGATTAATAACAATATTATGGATTAAATTCTAATATATATATATATGTGTGTGTGTGTAATATTTTAATTTATTGGAACCTATCTATATATTTTTATTTATATATATTAAATATTTTTATATATATATATATATATATATATTTTTTTTTTTTATTTTACACCTGTAGGTCTCAGACATACAGTGCAAATGAAATTGACATGGTATTGGCAGAAAATACAGATACAGGGAAGCCTATTGAGTGGGTGGACATTGACCCTGAGGCCTTCACAGGTGCTTTAAGATTTATTTTTCTCACACACAACTCACAAACACACTTTAGGGGATTTTTTCAGCATGGACAGCATTTGATCAAATGTGTGTAAAGACTTTTATATAATAAAATATTTATGTCCCCTCTTTTGAATGTTCTATTTGTCAAAAAATACAAATATCTGAAATTTTCCACATAAATATTAAGGAGCAAAATGTTTCTTGAGCAACAAATCAGCATATTAAAATAATATCTGAAGAATCATGTGACACTGAATACTGGAGTAATGGCTGCTGAAAATTCAGCTTTATCGTCATAGATAATTAACATTTTAATGTATTAAATACCTTGTATTTTATTTATATCTCATGGTATTTGTTTTTTTATATTCGTTTCATTTATTTATTAAAAAAGTGCATCCGTGGTTAGCACAAGAGATTATCAACAACATACATAATCTATACACATACGATAGAGAGTAATGTAGTGAAATGCATATAAAACTTGATAAACAAAATGTCTTGAATGTAAAACATAACTAATAGCACCTCACATTTTAATACTAGGAGGAAAGTTCACATTTCTCTTTCTTCAAATGGTCACATGGTCTTACAGAAAACGGGGAGTGGGCTATCAAGCATCGACCTGCTCGGAAGCTGACAAACTCCCGCTACTCTCCTGATGATCTGGAGTACCAAGAGGTGTATTACAACATCATCATCCAGAGGAAACCACTCTTCTACATAATCAACATCATCCTTCCCTGCTCTCTCATTTCCTCTCTGGTCGTTCTGGCCTATTTTCTACCTGCAAAAGGTGTTTGCGTGTGCATGTGCAGACATTCTGAGGTTAATGTTCAGTATGCCTTCAAATATTAAGATGCCATTCTCCTTGACTTACAGTGTTGTTGATACTCCCTCTGTCTGTCATTCATGTTTTTGCACTCTTTCTTTCTTTGTACAC
This sequence comes from Enteromius unitaeniatus, assembly GCA_032359435.1. NCBI lineage: Eukaryota > Metazoa > Chordata > Actinopteri > Cypriniformes > Cyprinidae > Enteromius > Enteromius unitaeniatus. Next base: position 9,670,067 of record JAUMHI010000040.1, on the reverse strand, counting down.
TACGTCTTTGTCTCTCTCTTTCTTTTTTTCCCCTGTCATTTAGCTGGAGGGCAGAAGTTGACGGTGTCCATTTCTGTACTGTTGGCTCAGACGGTGTTTCTCTTCCTAATCGCTCAGAAGATTCCAGAAACCTCACTTTCTGTGCCTCTTATTGGCAAGTGAGTGCCATTATGTTTGAATTTCCAACCGACTTTAATCAGTTTCACTGATTTTAATCAAAGTTCTGTTTTTCTTCGTTTCATTTTAGGTATTTAATCTTCGTCATGTGTATGACCACACTAATCGTGACCAACTGCATCATTGTCCTCAACTTCTCCCTCCGTAGTCCTAGTACACACAACATGTCGCACACCATCAGACATGTACGTTTATGTGTGTTTTTGTCCTTAATATGTCTCCTAATTAGACATATAATTGCACGGCTTCTGATTCTGTAGTCCTTCTTGTACTGTACTTCTTTTATACCCATTAGATTTTCCTCGAGGTGGTCCCTCGTTTCCTTGGCATGGCCTCATTTCTGGATGAGGAGGAGCCGGGAGGTAGGACGTATGAAATGAAGGAGAGGCGGCGCAGTTCGTTTGGGCTGATGCAGAGGGCCGAAGAATATGTTTTGAAACAGCCACGCAGTGAGATGATGTTTGATAAACAGAGAGAGAGACATGGACTCATGCGCTCAATTGGTAACACAAATTTAAACATTCATTTACTGTCCTTAAGCATTTATAACCTATAAGAGTATTGTAAATTACAGTGGTCGGATCAGGAGAGGTGCACGATTCTAGAAATGATAGACATTCACGATGTAGATGAGTTTGTTTCTTCAAATTTAGCATTACATCACTTGCTCACTAACGGATCTTCTGCAGTAAATGGGTGCCATCAGAAAGATAGCTGATAACATCTCAATAATCCACATGACTCCAGTCCATCAGTTAATGTCCTGTGAAGTAAACTTGTCCACTGCATTTGTAATAAATTCATCACTAAGATGAGTGAGATGAGATTTTTACAAGATCTTAACTGTTGTACTGGAGTCATGTTGGTTACTTGTGCGTTATTATAATGTTTTAGCAGCTGTTTGAACTCGTATTCTGAAGGCATTAATTCACTGCAGAGGATCCATTGGTGAGTAAGTAGATTCAATGCAACATTTTTTCAAATCTGTTTGAAGAAGAAACAATCTTATCTGCATCATGAAGGGCCATTTTTGGCATTTTTTCATTTGGGGTACTGTAGGTGTTTAGGCATGATTGGATTTTGCATGTTAACATTAATTTGTACTATTCGTTTCGTATAATTTACATTTATAAAACTTAAATATATTTTCTTAAGTGTTTGTGTATGTCTCCCTCTAGTGGATGAAATTGATGTGAGCAGCACGGCAAACCTCTACAAGAGTTTGGCAAAAACAGCACCAGAAATAAAAGAGTGTGTGGATGCCTGCAACTTCATTGCTGAATCCACTAAGCAACAAAATGACATTGGATCTGTAAGTGTGTGTGTGTGTGTGTGTAAGTGTCCTAGCAAGCAAGAGAATCCTCAGTGCAGTCATCTCCACCCACACACTGTTTTTCCTGCTTCATCTTGTTTTTCTCATGCTTTTCCTCTCTTTTTTTTTCTCAGGAGATGGAGAGTTGGGTGCTTATTGGTAAGATGATTGACAAGGTTTGTTTCTGGGCAGCCATCTTGCTGTTCTCTGTTGGCACAGTGGCCATCTTCCTCATGGGTCACTACAACCAGGCACCTGAGTACCCATTTCCTTGGGAGAACAAAAAGTACACACCTGAGTAGAGAATAAAAGTCTGTCCAAAAGACATAAGGAACTAGTAAAGAGACTGCTTCTGGCCTCTTATTTGATACAGATAATATATACCAAGACAGGTTTTATAGCTGGAGTTAAGCTGCACATGATTTGATCAGGATCAAATTTGTTACATGATCTTGTCTTATATGTGATATTAGGGACTATGGGTGTCCATGCATGCAATAACAAATTTTGTACTCTGTTCATGCTCAGATTTTTTACTCTAAAGGGATTTTTACAGAAATGTACATTTTGCTTGTATTTGTGCAAACAGTATTAATTAGTAAAGGAATAAATTAACTAATGATTTTAGCTCATTCACGTAGTGGTTCTCCAGTTCATTGTGGCTCCATTCTGTATTGCTCCAAACCATCATCTGTAAACCAGCATTAAAGTTAACAGTGTGTTTCATCAGCCACTTTTTATACAGTGATTGCACTGTAGTAGGCTATTTAATATTAGTATTATAGAGATGCATGTTCACCTTTGTTTGTTCTATCTTATTTATCTCTGTCATAAAATGTTATTTTATTTTTACTTGTGCAATTTTGCATTAAGTATATTATTTACTATAAGCTCTTTAAATATATAAAATCGTATGGCATCTTTGCAGTGAATAAATGGATTCTTAATTCACACTGTCTTAAAATATCCAGTGCGAACGCACAAGAAACAAGTTTGATGTTATTTTAAAATCCTTATTAAGCAATGTGCTTTTTATGCACAAAAAACGCAGAATAAAATAACTGGCAAAATCAAGATAAAAATCTGTGATTCTTGTGATTTTTTTTTTGATGTTGACTACCACAATTGGTTTAATAGGAAACAAGTCCTTACAGCCAATGTTGGGGTAACGCATTACAAGTAGGACTTTTTTCCAAGTAACTAGTAAAGTAACGCATTATTTTTTAAATTTTAGAGTTATGTAACTCAGTTACTTTTTTAAAAAAGTTTTCTTATTTATTGACTGATGAGTCTCCTGACCCTGTATTGGAAGAAATCAGAAATATAGAGGAATTGTGTGAATACAGTGTAGTTCTAGACTATGTGAATGTGCATTCATTAAGCTCTCAAAAAACAGATTTAGTATTCATCAAAATGAATTAAAATAAATATTCGTGAAACTTTTTGCTGTGCTTTTACACTTCTCATATTAAAAACAAACACTCAAGCTCTGCCCATATTTAAAAAGTAACGCGAAGGTACCACAAAAGTACGTATGCATTACTTTCCATGAAAAGTAAATAAGTGACGTAATTAGTTACTTTTTTACGGCGTAATGCATTTCTTTTAAAAGTAACTTTCCCCAACACTGCTTACAGCTACTTATGGACTAAGCCTAGTAAATAATACTGGAGCTACATAACCATTGATTTTACTTAATGAGCTTTTAAAGTGGAATTCTAAATGACAATGAATTTCACTTTGACGTGATAGTTTTTACAGAGCATTTATACAATGACTGCCTACATTTCCTGTACTGTAGCTCTGAAAGTGTTAATTTCCTGCCATACCCTGAGGTTTCTGTCGCGTGTTTGCTTCCTGTGGTCCACGCTCTCTGAGTATATCTTCTACTTTTATCAGTATGTTGTATGAGTTATCATAAACTGTTTCAATAGTATAGATGCTTACAGCACTGTTTATCGCCTCTGAGGATTTCGTGGTGACACGCTGCAGCCTCCCGCGTCGCATCTACGCAAATTACGGTGGAGATGTGGGACGTTTAAGACAGACACAAATGCAGGTACATTTGCTTCAATAAATCGCCCAATAATAACAGAGAGTGTCTGTAGTACCATAGTACCATGTACCATGATAGTACCATAGACGGACCGCGTTTTTATAAGCGCCAGATGAGCAAGTAAAATTTAGATGCACATGCGCTCACGTATTAATTCTGCATGCGGCCCATTCTCGGAGCTTTACGGTAAACCTGGCCTCTGAAGTTTGTCTACGTTGAATTTTGCAGTAAACCTACGCCTTGGGAGTTGTGATGGAGGATAAGTTATTCAGAAGTTTGAGTCCAACTGGGAAATAACAATCAACGAAACTAAAAGGTGCCAGACGAGCGCTTGATCGCGACTGTTTCTTTGGTGGTGAGTAATGTATAAAAAAATCTGGATTAGAAAGACATTTTACGATCGTGCTGCATCGGAAAATGGGGCTTTGCATAACTGTTAGATTTTTAACAGCGAATTTTAAAATGTCTTTCTCTGTATACACTGACTGACACCTCTTATTGTTATAAACATCTGTACTGTGTTTTAAGGCACCTAAATTTGTCCTCCGAGTCTCGTGTTAAATCGAGAGTAAAAAACGTGTCCCGTGAAAGCACGAGACCGGAATGTTAATGATCTTGATATAAAGACCACTGATGCATAAACACCGACTCTGTCTTAAAAGTGAATGAGTTACCTATCTAGATAGCTCTTGGTCCACTACAAAGTGTGTAAACACGTGATGCCCGCTAATTGGGCAGCTCACTAGATATTGAGACACGACCGCCCTGTTCATTCCCACATTCTTTCGACTGTTGATGGATTAACAGAGGGCAACCTCATCCGGGTTACCAGCTAGTAGCAGGTTCGGAGAGATTTTTGAAGAGGGAAAGTGTCTGAAAACACGACAGAGCCTAGATAAATAACAAAATCACATTCTTCATCCTCGTGGGGAAAAACACAATTTCAACAGTGTATTATAACTTTTATAGCAATGCCTAAAAATGAAACCGAATTTAAGATGTACTTTTAAAAATCTTCTGGCTCTGACTAGTTTACTTGAACTTGACTCCCACTGAGTGTAGTGTTTCACCTGCAGCCTGGTTGCCTGGCAACAGTAGGCACAGTCAACTAGTGACAGAACGCCCTCTAGTACCCTCTCTTTACCCTGCTGTTTACAATTTGAATTTAGAACACAGTCCCATTCTAAGGTTTGGGGTCAGACGTTTTTGAAAGAAGCCACTTATGCCCATCAAAGCTTCATTAAATTGATCAAAAATAGGGGATAAAGAGCAATATTGTGAAATATTATCATTTAAAATACCTGTAATATGTTTAAAAATGTATCTGATGGCAAAGCTGAATATTTAAAAGCCTTTACTCCAGTCTTCAGTGTCATATGTTGCTTTAGTTGTTACCAGAAATTGTCAATGGAATCATAAATGTTTAGTTTAATTAAACAAGACATCTATGATTCCCCGGATGTTATTAAGATGAGCATTATTTGTCAGAGCTGATGTCACAATCATATCAAATGTCGTTACAGAGCCTGATATCATATTACCTAAGGTATCTTTCTCTGCTTTGGTAATTATTTAACAGAGCACCATTTCCCAGCCCTAACCTGGTGGTTCCCCAACATATTTATTGCTATTTCAGGAGTCTCTACTAATGCACTGATGAAATAAATCAAGTTTGTGTAATTAGGGAGACGTCCGAAATGTCTGGTTTTGAGGGATGAATTTAGAAAGCTTGAACTTAAATTACACACACACACATATATATATATATATATATATATATATATATGCCAAAATAGCTTAAATCAGTTGGTTATCTATTTTATTTAACTTTCCACTTTTTATTTGTTTTCTGTCAACTCAAGTCATTTTTATATTTTGAACAAAAGAAAGGTAATTTGAAAACAAATGATCTGCACCACAGCTGGAGTGCAGTCTTTTATGGCTAGAATGATGGGCTGCTTTGTTTTGTGGAGAAAGTTGCTTTAGAAAGACAATTCAGCCCAAAGACTGGAATGACTCCAACAGCCACAAGCGATTTAGCTTTTTTGTCCTAGTTATTTTTACTCTTGCTTAAATGGATACAGATTATGCGATAATAACAGTGCAGACAAATCCTGCACCTGTGAATGTAAAATACACGTGCAGTAATAATAATAATGAATGGTATTTTTTAATCATGTGTCTTTTCATACATATAATGATATATTGCTTAAGCCTAAAGGAACAAACAAACAGGAACAAATAACCGGATATAATGAGATATAAATAAGAACACGGATGTAAAGAAGAAAACATGAATGTCATTGCAAAAAAAAAAAAATCCAGGCATTCACATATTAAACAAAAGTAAAAGGCTTTTTAGTTTGCTTGTGTGATGAATCACTCGGGTCATTGGGATCCATAAGCAGTGCTTTACTAGAGTTGTCAGGCAGGCAGAAGTCAAATCACAGGCAGACAGAAGCAACGGGGACAAACAGAAATCACAAACGATAGTCCAGGCAAAAAGGTCAGGGCAGGCAGTGAGAATCAACAGTCCAATAAACAATCCAAAGGTAACCAGAATAATCCATGGGGAAAACGCTTAGAGATGACTGCAAGGCAAATCAAAACTTTTCTAGGACTAGCGTCCGAGCATTGTTTATATAGTCCACAAAATGGCGGGCGCAGGCCAGCGAAAGAGCCAAAGTACGTGGGATAAAAGGGTCTCTCACTCGTCACCCTCTCTTATGCGGACGAGATTGTAAGCGCTACGAAGGTCCAGCTTGGTGAAATAGTGGGCTGTCCTCAACTGTTCCAGGGCGGCCGGCACCAGGGCAAGTGGGTACCGGTACTTTACTGTAATGTCATTCAAGGCCCGGTAGTCTATGCAGGGTCGAAGTCCTCCATCTTTCTTTTTAACAAAGAAGAAGCCCGCCGAAGCTGGAGAGGTGGAGGGCCGAATGAAGCCTTTAGCTAGTTCCTCCCGAATGTACATGCTTTCCGGGTTTGGGTTGGGAAAGATTCGGCCGTGGGATGGTACACCTCCAGGGATGAGGTCGATGGCGCAGTCTGTGGGTATGTGCGGGACATGGAAGATGATAGTCTCAGAGTGAAGTGAGCTGGCGAAGAGCGTGAGTGGTGCAGTCTGGGTGGTGATCCATCTGGTTCCTAGGGGCCGGCCGTCGAGGGCTGCCACGGTGGGGGAACATGTAAGGAGAGGAATGTGGTTTTTAGTGACAGTCCTCGTCAATGAAGTTGCCTGCAGCGCCCAAGTCGACTAGAGCATGGGCGTGAACCTTCAAGTTATTACTTAACAGGTACACATCTATCCTCATAACGGAGCTGATAGAAACTGCACTGTCGTGGCAAAAATTCAGGGGCTCTCGATCAAGAAGACAAATTGAGCATTTACTGTTGCACAAACACTCTCACAAGGCACACACAGAATTCATATAGAAACCCACTTTTAAGGAGAATAAGATGAATTAATATGAATCAGGATCGAAAATAGGAATTTCCGCAACAGCACTCACCCGGTAAGCTCTTGGTAGCGGTGGTCAAGTGGGGCAGGTAGCCCGGATGTGCCCAGCCAGGCTGCAGTACAGGCAGAGGTTGTTTTGTAGGCGCCGCTCACGCTCCTCCCTGGAGATCTGGGTGGAACCGATCTGCATGGGCTCCACAGGTGGTGGGCTAGGTCGAGTAGGGCGGCGGGCCTTGCGGGAATGGAGGATGTGATTCGTCTTGATGGCCAAATCCATGTATTCAATGAGGATTTTTTTTCTGATCACGGCTGGCTATTTCGGCTTGGAGGTCCTCCCTCTAACCGTGGCGATAGATGGTGAGAAGGGGGTCTGCGTCCCAGCCTGTCTGAGCAGCGAGCGTTCTGAAAGTCAGAGTATACTAAGCGGCGGAGGATGAGCCTTGCTTCATCATCATGATTTCATCCTTCGCATCTCTACCATCTACTGAGGGATCAAAAACCTCTCTGAATTCTCGTAGGAAGCTCCGATAAGAGGGAAACACCATGTTTCGGCCCTTCCACAGCGCCGTTACCCAGTCGAGGGCCTTTCCGGTGAGTAGCGAGCATATTAGCGACACCTTGCTATCATCCGACGTAAAACAGTGAGCTTGCTGGTTCATGTAAATCTCACATTGCAACAAGAAACCCTCACACTTGCCTGCTGCGCCGTTGTATTTCTCCGGGAGCGAGAGCCTGGCGGGGTTGATCACGGCAGCGGCCGTGGCTGGAGTGGGCATGGTCGGCAGTGGTGTGGGCGCCGGGCGGCGTGGGTTGACTGAGGGCCGCGGTTGTGGTGGTTAAGGCCTGGATGGATTGTACCAATTCATGCGTGAGGCTGGTCAGTTTCTCCAGCTGGGACTGGTGGGTTGATAGCATGGAAGCTTGGCGGCCCATCTCGCTCATCATGTGATACAGCGCCGCTGGATCCGGTGATGGCGCAGTTTTCTGTGATGAATCACTCGGGTCGTTGGGATCCATAAGCGGTGCTTTATTAGAGTAGTCAGGCAGGCAGACTAGAGTAGTCAGGCAGGGACAAACAGAAATCACAAACGATAGTCCAGGCAAAAGGGTCAGGGCAGGCAGTGAGAATCAACAGTCCAATAAACAATCCAAAGGTAACCAGAATAGTCCATGGGGAAAACGCTCAGAGGTGACTGCAAGGCAAATCAAAACTTTGCGAAGAACTAGCATCCGAGCATTGTTTATATAGTCCACAAAATGGCCGGCGCAGGCCGGCGGAAAGAGCCAAGGTACGTGGGGTAAAAGGGTCCGGGTAGGAACTTAGAATTCGGGCGAAGGTTCCTTCTGCTGACCTTCGGGGAGAGCCACAGAGGCGCGACCGGTGACAGCTTGCTATATGAGTGCCTGGATGGGTATATTTCTGTTTTTTGCAATGGTTCCACTTTTTTTTGCTTCCTCTCTGGAGCAGCCATACTTACTTGTGATTCGATGCACTCAATATTTCTTCTTACTACAGTATCTTTCAATTGGATGAAAAAAAAAAAAGTTAACCAGACAACATATTGTTTGATTTCTCTTGCCAACACATCTGGTATGAATGGTTTCATTTAACGAGTGCACTTTGTGTTAGAAGCCCAAATCTTCATAGCCATCTTCCTGCTACCTGTAGAATTTTTGCAAATTCCTTTACTTCTGTTCTTATCAAGTATTTTCATACCAGTGTTGTTTATAGTACAGTGCACAAATTAAGTTAAACAGCGTTATCAGGACAGGTATCTGAGAACAAGAAACATTCTCACAGATTTTGTGCAAATGGAGAAGAACAGTGGTCTCCATACAGATCCCTACTGTACCCCTGTTGTGAACAGCCTCCACTGTTTCTAAATCTAGAGAATATATTGTTTGCCTCTAGTTTTATCTGATATCATGCTACATTTCACATTTTGTTAACTGTTAAAAATCATACCTCATTTTTTCTCTGTTGGTGTGTTTGCACAGGTGAGTCGTGGTCCAGTAGCCTTATGGCAAGTACTGAGACAGATGCAGCAAAAAGGTGGCAGAAATGTGTGGACTCTGTGCTGTGCAACCTTACTACGGATCAACTGAAATCTATTGAAAACAACAGTGGTGAGAAAAATTGCATAACCTAACATTTATTATCACACCTCCCGGTAACTTTCATGCCCCATGTACATTATTTGCATACCCCACAGCTGCATGCATCTGTTTTTAATAGTTTAGACCTAATATTGGCCATTTGTCAATTTTCATGGGACAACATGAAAATAAGAAAATGTTATTTGATGTGAGCTAAATTTGTGGATGATCTTTTTTATATACACAATCAAGTTTTCTGACACAATCAAGACCCAATATGAGCAGTAAGGCAAGGTCTTAAAATGCAAAGGACATTTATGATAAACAAAAACATTTATTAGTGTTTTGCTAAAATTCACAGTTACCCTCCAGATTCTTTTTTTGGTCTCTAAGGACAAAAGATTATTTATGCACGTCAGTCCACATGTCAGTCATGCTTGTAAGAACAGGTACTGAAAGTGTAACAGTACTTCCCTGTGAAAAGATTGCAAAAATGTAGAATGCAGAGAGAGCAATGACTGGTTTCACAGCTGTTTTGTCTCATTCACATGCTTCTAGAGGGATTGTTTTCTTAAGCATAACACTGGAACTGGGTGACTTTTGGTGATATAATGTTGTTGACACTGAGGCCAGTTACATTGGCTGTTTTTCAAAACGGCAACAAGGAGACCAAATATAGAAACATCTGTTATTTAAAATAGAATCGAAACCTGAAAATAAGTGTCATTAATGTTGTAAAATAAATAATAATTGAGATTATTGTGGAGTTCATCCAGCTTGAATGCTGCTCTCATTAAAACTTTGCTGAAATTTTGTATTACACATTACACAGCATTATACTAGTGGTCTCAGCCTTATGTTTGTCTTTCATTATATCTATCAGAGGAACGGGACTTTTTTGTGGTACATCACCTGGCAGACCTGAAAGAAGGTTGCATTTCTCCTCTCATTCATGGCACACCTATCACCTGTAAAGTGGAAAACACCGAGCGATACACCACCCGCTCTAAGGTGAGGTGCGTTTGTGGGTTTGTACTTAATAACGTGTTGCTGTGTTTTACTTAACAGTGTAAAAATCCTGTTTACATAGGTGCATGTGTGCACTCTATACACGGTCCGTCTGACACATGGCGAGTTCACATGGACGGTAAAAAGAAAGTACAAGCACTTCCAGGAGCTCCACAGAGACCTGTACAAATACAAAATGATGCTGCAGTTCTTGCCTCTGGGGAGGTGAGCTTGCATACACAGGCCCATGCAAATTCACAAAGCTTCATTTGTTTGGGCTGGAGTTTTGACCCGGTGTTCTCCTTCCATTGTTTTTGTGATTTGAATAAGATTTGCCATTCAGAGACAACAGCTGGCAAGTTTGACAGAGGAAATGCCAACTCTACATGGAACCGATAGAATCAGGAGAACGTCTAGCAAACCGGTACATATGTAACAACATGAAACCACCTCCCTCTAAATATTTCACACTCACTGTATTGTTTGTATTGTATTTACATGTGTTTTTCAGAAATATCTGGAGGAATATTTAAACAGCTTGCTAGAAAACAATTTCTACAAGAACTATCATCGGATGGTGAGAAGTTACACGCACATATTTAAATACGTATTATTACTATGCACATAATTTATAAGTATATTCATGTAATTACTATGTTTTTAACTGATATTCTTATACTTTTTGTATACTTGTCTACTTGTACTGTATATTGATGGTTATCCATCCTTCTATATTGGTTCTACTGAAACTTAACAACTACTAAATAAGCAGTAATTAGGAGTATAGGGAGTCTAAAGTCATAGTTAATAGTTAGTTATAAAAAGTCTTAGTTAATAATAGAATAATTGTAGTTATCTATTGTTCATCAGCATTAAAAGAACTGTTTCATGTCTATGCTTGTATCATTAACTTGTTGAGGTTAGTAATAAGTAATTAAATATTTTTTGGAGAGAGTGATTTGTACAGTAATCTAATTGATGCAATTAGTAACTAGTAATGAATTACTTTTTAGGTTAACTTACCCAACACTGTATATATATTATACTTTGTTTACTAAGGACTATCAGCTCTTCAGTGTTGTATTATAAAAAGGTGTATTAAATACGTTTATGGATATTAACTATTGGACAACATTCAAATTTGTTACTGTATCACATATAGTATGTGTTTGTAATATTTAGGGATGTGACTGGATGTCTCCAAAAATATTTTTTGTCAGATTTTGCTAAATTATGGAGGTGGTTTTATCTTCAAAGTACGTTCAAGTTGGACAAATGGACAAATACTGAATAGTTTGGCTTAGGATTGTAGTTTTATGCTTGTGTGTATTGTGCTCTCAGTTGGACTTCCTGGCAATCAGCCCCCTGTCCTTCATCAGAGACCTTGGATCCAAAGGCCTGTGAGTACAGATTATGTGTTTCTTCTTTTGCAATTTTAGTGCTATTTCATTGTTGCCTGAATGTATTTCTGCAGTTTTTTTTTGTTTTTTTTTTCCCCATAGTGAAGGTTATATTCTGAAACGATCCGGAGGTCACCGCATCCAGGGGCTCAACTGTATCGGTCACCATCAAGTATGCTTCCGCTGGTCTCGCCGTTGGCTTGTGGTGAAGGATTCGTTCCTTCTGTACATGTCCAGGTGGGATTCACCACAATACCAACACACCCATGTTTTAACATCATCTGTTACTTCACACTTTCTGTTCTTTTCTGCTGTTTCATGTTACAACATGCCTTTCAGAGCTGTGAATGTACGAGAACACACATCAACCGCTTGTTCTTGCTGTTTCTTTGTGTGTGTGTGTGTGTGTGTGTGTTTTTATATACAGTACTATGATCAGATCAGATCTCTGTGTGGAGCACTGGCTGTTGTCAGACTCCTTGTGCAGACAATAATCTCACCGCATTATTACAATTAATGAACAAAAATATGTTTGGAAATATAAACAAAAGATAGAAATAACCAACTTAAAACCATTTTTTGTTGGTGAAAATACTAGTGGCCTAAGACTTTTTTACACAGTACTGTAAAAAAAAAAAAAAAAAAAAAAAAAAAATATATATATATATATATATATATATACTCAAAACACATATCCTCAGTCTGCAACTTACTTCCGGCATCAAAACCACAGAAGGTCATTCAAAGGTTACACCTGTGGTTAGAGATAATGTAGAAGCCAGTCAATCAAGTTCCACCATACTGCGTCAGTATAGAGGTCATCTGTGTTGTCATCAATCAGAGCAGACACTTAATGTTTACTAGCATCATGCAGATGGAAGTGAACATCTAATGCAATTTAAAATAATTTGCACAATTCAGGAGTGTCACATTTAACCCCTCAGTTGCAAACTACTAAATGCCTATCTCAGTGTTTTAACTTTAAACTATTTCAGGAAACCACATGAGTCATCTTTTTCCTTCTTCCTTTTACAGCTTGACACTGTTCAAATTAGTCCTAACCATGTGTGAGCCAAACAGGCCGACCAGTTCTAGAAAACAGAACCGATTCCTTGAAAGCATTGGATAAACTTTGCCCAGCCCTTCATTGTATGCTGGTTAAAAGCCCTGAAGGGTAAATATGTAAGCTTGAGTGAATAACTGGAATATATTTGACAAAAAGAAACCAAAGGCAGAAGATCATAAATTATATAAGAACTGACCCGAGACTAACAACCTGGGAACATATTGATGGATTGCCAGTCCAGCTTGTTTGTATAGAAATGTTTCTCAGTGACTGTATTAGAGGCCTTATTTGGGTGTGAACCTAATGTTTATCTACATGTTTAACATAGATATTATAACTTTCATATATTATCTTTCTTCTTATAACCATATATAACCTTCTTTTTTCCCTTTAATTCTATTCCACTATTTAACGTTTTTTCTTTTAAATGTTTTTGAGAGAAGTGACCCCAAGACTGCAATTATTTGAACAAATATACTGTAGAAACGTTAATATTGTATTAATAGTGTATATTCAATTTATTTCAGTGTTATTATTATTTTTTTTTAAATAGTAGTGTATTACCAACATGGTTTTATTTTGGTCTGTAAAATAAATGTGTGCTCTAAAGAGCCTGAAGCTTTTAATGTTTATTACCCTACTCCTCTTTAATGCAGATTAATATTTAATGTAACATTCTAGTGACTCATTTTTTATAATTGGTTTTCTGTTGTTGTTGTTTTCTGTTGTGTATGAGCAGAGATACTGGTGTTTTGTCGTTTGTGCTGCTGTTCGACCCTGAGCTGAAGGTGTTAGTTGGACGTGTTTACACTGATACCAAGCATGGCGTCTGCATCGAGAACTTCAGCAGGTAAAAAAAAATGTCTGAGAAACAATATAAGGAAGTCTTCCTATTACATTCACCCATCTGACAGACCATTTTATAAGAGACATGTGCAGCCACAGCTGGTATGTGTGTTTTGCAGGAAGCTGGTGATTAAGTGCAGTAGCTACAGGCAGGCCCAGTGGTGGAGTCATGAGATTCGGAGTCTCTCTGAGTGCAGTGATTTCCTCCAGACGCATCGCTTTGAAGGCTTCGCTCCACCCAGACCGGACACTCTCACAAAGTGGTGTGTGCACTTATTTAATACGTCCTCGGATGAACTTTCCAACAAGGAAATCTGATTGATTGAGCATTGTGTAATGGTGTTGAATAAATGACTCATTGGTTGATTGACAGGTACGTTAATGGGAAAGGCTATTTCTCAGATGTGGCTGATGCCCTGGAACAGGCCAAGGAGGAGATCTTCATCACTGATTGGTGGTAAGTGTACTGTTTTCCACACACATGTGTACAGTACATGGCCTGAATGGGTCAGCAGACATACTGCTTCCATCATGTTCCCACAACGTTTGCTATGTCCGTTTTCCCCTTCTGTGGTCTCATTGGATAGGAATGTCCTTTGAAACAAAAGTCCTTTCTGTATCCTAATCATACTGGCATACTGCTCTGTGGATTCTATATACTGTACACTTCCATTCAAAAGCTAGGGGTTCAGTATGACTTTTGGTGGTTTGTTTTTATATTCAGCAAGGACAAATTAATTTGAGCATATGAAGACATTTTTCATGTTACAGAACAAAAAAAAGAGATGTATCAAGATTTTCACAAACATATTAAGCAGCACAAATGTTTTTACTTTGATAATAATAGGAAGCGACTCTTGTTTTTCTCTGCAGGCTCAGTCCAGAGGTTTTCCTGAAACGTCCAGCTACAGGAACATACTGGCGCTTGGACAGGATTCTTAAACGCAAAGCAGTATGGGAGAAGACCTTTTACATTACATTAATCTTTTATACTTTATATCAAATTAATTCTCTCCTATATCTATCTTAAAAAACACTATAGCTATAAACCTTATAGGCCTTTAAGATGACCCTGTGTATGTGTGTGTGGTGTTTAGGAACAGGGCGTGAAGGTGTGTGTGTTGTTGTATAAAGAGGTGGAACTTGCTCTGGGTATCAGCAGTGGCTACAGCAAGAAAACACTGATGAACCTTCACCCCAATATTAAGGTTTGATGTACTACACACTGCTGTTTGTCCTCTCATCCTTCCCTCTTCTGTCATTTGTCAAGATCATGATAGTCTTAGTGTGTTTTTTCCAGGCCATGTTATGAGTGACTCAGTCTGCACTTCTTTTGCCCTAGGTGATGCGTCACCCTGATCATGTTGCCTCAGTTGTGTTCCTCTGGGCCCATCATGAGAAAATGGTTGCCATCGACCAATCGGTGGCCTTTGTGGGTGGGTTGGATCTGGCGTTTGGGAGGTGGGATGACAGCGACTATAGACTGAGTGATTTGACACCCCCAAAAACAGCCAGTAATGCACAGGCTGCCCGAGAGGTACAGTTATAGCCAGTAGATATGATAGCATACTTAACTGATGTTTTCATCTTTTACTCTGTTTAATGCCTTTCCCCACTTTCTTCCTGTCTCAGTCTGATGCTGTGGATGGCTCTGCAGTTCCTCTGACAGATGCTGTGTTAGAGTGTCAGGATGAAGTAGATCTGAGCTGTAATGCCCTCTTGTGGCTGGGAAAAGATTATAGCAACTTTATCAAGAAAGACTGGACACAGCTGGACCAGCCCTTTCAAGGTACACAGTCCAATGCAGATTTACATTTTTAATCACCACTTGAAAATCCTTTTAAGAAAACAGTATTTTTGAACTACAACCTAATTTGGTTATTTAGATTTATATATTAAATGTGGGAAATGCTCGCTCTTTATAAGTTTATAAAGGTACATAAAGAAACTCACATTGGACATGGCTTGCTAGCTGTGCAATGAATTAATGCAATGAATTTCTTACTTGTCTTTTTATTTTTTTTAATAAGATAATAAAATCTCTTGGTACACTGAATTACTAGATTCAATTATTTTTTAATAGCATTGCACTACTGTTCAAATATGTTTACATTTTGCTGTTAATTTGATCAAGTAAAAAAACTAAAACAGTAATATTGTGAAATATAACCATTTAAAATAATGTTTTTTATTTGTAATAAAAATGTAAATTGTAGTAGTAATGTAGCTTGTTTTGTTTTTTTCCCCCTCAGACAATGTTGACAGAACTCAGGTGCCACGCATCCCTTGGCGAGACCTGGGTGCGGTGCATCATGGGAAGGCAGCCAGAGACCTTGCACGACACTTCATCCAGCGCTGGAACTTCACTAAGGTCAGAAATCAAATGACTACTTTAATGTTTGTTATTGTCCTTACAAACAGTCCCTTCAGAATTGTTATTATCATTGCGTTTTCTTGTATTCTTGTGTCTTTTAAGATCTTTAAGAACAAGTACAAGGATGACTTCTACCCATATCTATTGCCAAAATCCCACTGCACTGCAGATAAACTGCTGTTCACCATCCCTGGTGCCACAAAAGCTTCTGTACAGGTACATGTGTTCATGGTATTTACTTTTCTTTGTTTCTACTGATTTAATTTCTTTTCTTCTCTGTCTTCATCTAAATATTACAGTTTCTCTTTGATTTTTCCCTCTCTTTTTCTCCCAGGTTCTTCGTTCTGTGGATCGCTGGTCTACTGGCACATGTGAACATTCTATCCTCAATGCCTATATACATGTTATCGAGAACAGCGAGCATTACATTTATCTAGAGGTAACACTCACTCTATGACCTTACCAAAAGCATTTGCCTCTGACTCATAAGACTTTATGCGCACACACACACACAGAGCTGAACAGACACAGTGCTCTGTTCACACACAAAGTCTCAGTGTTGTAGAATTGTTTGCAGTGTTCTCTCCCACTAGGATCATGTGATTCTACTGCATTCAGCTGGCAACACACAATAGCCCTCTGCTCTTGCCTCTCACTTAGAAACAGGGTCCTAATGCAAGTCAACTAAACTAAGAAGAATGGAACGGATGAGCTTATACTACAGCCAGAGGAATTTTTTGTCCCTGCAGAAATAGGCTTACACTGAATGCTGAAACCTTTTATGTTTGAGGATTTAAAAATACTGATATTGTCCAGATGTAATTCTCAAGAATGTATTTAAGCGCACAAAAATATGTTAAACAGGGTTAACAGCACTACAGTGTTATTGATAACTAAAATTACATAAACTGTTCAATGAACTTATGTATTTAATATTAAGTGATGGACATTAGACACTTTTTATTTAATAAGAATGTTCCCAAGTGCAGTTACTATATATTTTATATATTATTATATATTTTATTAAAGGAATAATTCACCCCAAAAATGTATTGTGTCATTATCTACTCACCCTCAAGTAGTTCCAAATCTGTATGAATTTCTTTGTTCTGCCGAACCCAAAGGAAGATATTTTTAAGAAAGTTTGTAACCAGGCTGTTTTGGGTCACCACTGACTTCCATAGTAGGAAAGAAAAATACTATGGAAGTCACTGGTGAAAAAACAGGCTGGTTATCCATGTTTGTGTTCGGCAGAACAAAGAAATTCATACAGGTTTGGAATTACTTGAAGGTGAGTAGATGATGACAGAATTACATTTTTTGGGTGAACTATTCCTTTTAAGGATTAAATTGTATATTTTCTATTCATCACAAACATCTGCTAAGTCTACAAATATGCTAAATTATAGAAGTAATTTATTGAGGTAATCCTTACAAGGTTATACAAGGCAAAAAAGCCTAGGAAATAAATAGTAATATTATAGAATAATTAATCATATAATATGCATTTCATTTACATAAAATACAGCTCTTGGTTTTTGGCTACAGAAAAATCCAGTGCAGTAAATCTGCTTGCTGCTGTGTGAATAATGGACAAAACCTTGAAATAGATCTTGCAGTGGCCTGCTTTATAGTTCACAAACAAGTGAGATGAATTAAATTCCTCTTTTTCAGAATCAGTTCTTCATCAGCTGCTCAGATCAGAGGAATGTACTCAATACCATTGGTGATGCTATTGTCAAACGGATCCTACGGGCACACAGGTTTGTTACCTCTTTAAAATGTATAGTTTAGTGAAATACAATGTACTGTGCAGTGTCTTTTCGTGTCTAAATTGTAAGCTTTATTTGAATTGGTACAGAGAGGGGAAGAAGTACAGGGTGTTTGTCGTAATTCCTCTGCTGCCTGGCTTTGAGGGTGACATCAGTCAGGGAGGAGGAAATGCCATTCAGGCTATACTGCACTTCACCTACAGGTACACACACACACATATACACCAGCCCTGCCGAACAACTACATTAATACACACGCTCTCACAGCCCAAAACTTTGCTAACAGAACTTTTTCTGTGTGTAGAACGATCAATCGAGGAGAACACTCCATTCTCTCAAGATTAAAGGAGCACAGTAAGTGTCTGACAGAAACATATTTATCTGTCTATAATTCTGCCACTCTGGTACGTTTTTTGGATCCTGTCTCATTCTCCATCTGCCACTTTCACTTTCACTCACATCTCGTGGCTCTAAACGATTTCATTTATCTGTTGTTGTTTTTACAGCCATGCATTATAACATTCTACCTATTAACCAATCACACAGATGGTGTGTCATATTAGTTTTAATGATTGTCTCATCTCCTCATCAGTGCAGGACGAATGGACACAGTATATTTCTCTGTGTGGTCTGCGCACACACTCTGAGCTTGGCCAGTCCCCTATAACAGAGCTCATCTACGTCCATAGCAAAGCCCTCATCGCTGACGACCGTTGCTACATCATAGGTGAGATACAGTAAGACACAATTTACTCTGTGACCCAGGAAACCTTCAGAAACGTTTTTATGTACGCTACCAGTTGAAAGCATTGATTTAGCAAAGTGACTGCAAAGATATATAATATTACAAAATATTTCTATTGCAAATAAAAATAAAATACAGTATCATGGTTTCTACAAAAGTATTAAGCAGCACAACTTTTCAGCAGTAACAATGAGTTTCTTGAGCATCAGATCAGCATATTAGAACAATTTCTTATCATTTGACTCTGAAAACTGCAAAGTAAATACCCTTGGGGGATTGTTACCCTGGTTTATGATTTGGGAATAAATGACCCAGGGTATTTATTATTTGCTCCAAAGTCCACCTGCTGGTGAATATTGGAAAAATCCAAAATTCTTCATAATGTTCTTCAGGGTCAGCCAACATCAATGACAGGAGCATGCTGGGCAGTCGTGACAGTGAGCTGGCAGTGCTGGTAGAGGATGAGGAAAGAGTTCCCTCAGTCATGAACGGAGAGGAGTACCAGGCTGGACCGCTAGCACTCGCCTTACGAAAGGAGTGCTTCAGGTGTGTATGCAGTACTTGTGTCCAAGGCAGCTTTGCAGGTGTATTCAGAGTAGTCAAGCTTTCTGTAAAAGTTGTCAAAAGAGTCACAACACCACCTAAAACAAACAAACTTAAGAAACTCGCATTAAAACCTGGAAATACAAGGGAATTTTAAAATAAGCCTGCAAAAGGACATTTGAATAGTAATGACATTTTTTTTTTTAGACATGCTTTGCATGGAGGCTCAGAACGCTGGATCCTCCTGTATTTCCAGCCCTGACTCTGCTGCGCCACGGCACGAGTTTTCAGTCTGAATCCAATGTGATGAGATAACAAGGCTGTGTACCAAAAATAATGGCAAGAACACACATCGTTCTTTGAGCTGTCCTTACAAACTGCACGCAGGAACAAATTAACATGATGCAGCCAGTTGTTCTGCTCAATATTTTTGTGGAAACCGTGATGGTTTTTTTCCAGAATAAATAAAAAGATCATAAATACAAAGTCAAAAAAACAATATTTATTTAAAAAAAATTACTTTTTTGTAACATTATCAGTATCATTTATTACTGTTTCCTTTAAAAGCTTTAACATGTTCTTGCTAATTTAAATGAATTAAAAAACTCCCAGACTCCTAGCATTCGAATGGTAGTATAGTTCAGTTTGCAACAAATGGAAATTATGAGCAATTTCTTTGAATAAAATGGTTCAAGACTAATCAAAACCTCACAATTTATTTATGTGAATCAGTATGAAGTAAGGTTTTTGTGAGCATGTTAAAGAATTTAATTTAAGATATGCTACTTTATGTGCATTAGACAAGAAGGCCAGAGAAAAGTACCATATCATAAATAGTCAAGAGACAATCACCATAGCTCTTTTTGCATTTCTCTCCACAGAATTCCTTTAACATAGCTGTATAATGGGAGAGTGGTTCTGTAGCTGTGGCTATGATAGATTTGTGTTTGTGCAGTGAAGCACCTCAGCTTCCCATTTTGTCCAACTTCTCCCTTGTCTGTGTAGGAGTGTGTGAGTGAAAGAGAGAGGTGTGCGCGTGTGTGAGCAGAGCAATTTGTGTTGGCACGCTGCGTTCCATACTGCCAGCTACCAGAACATCTCTTGGTTGCCAAGGGAAACAGTGAGATGCTTCTAATGATGCGTGTGTCTGCAGCACCTTTCACTGCTGGCCTTGGGATGTGACCTCAAGTGATTGAGTTAATGTCTGTCTCTGGGTCTTGTGATTTGATTGAATTATTCCACACTAATCTCCTCATATAATAGTTTTCACGGCTGACATTTTTTGCTTTATGAGACTTAAGGGCACCCAAAGGACTCGCTGTATCAGCCTAAATGAGTTTTTGGTATTTTCTTTTCTTTTTTTTTTTTTTTAATATGCTCCTGATGTATGAAGGGTTATTTAATTAGCTCTCGATATGATATTGTCAAAGTTTGAAATGATTAGAATGGCGACAGAGATTGTGCAGCAGAGCTGTTGTCCGTTCATCTGGAACTGCACAAATGTTTTAATAAACTAAATCCCAGAACTATATGGCCCACAGTCTGACCAATAAGGGAGGGTGACATTACTTACATGTGATATTTATCAACATGCTTTGGTCCATTTAAGTGTTGCATTGTGAAACTGAACCAATCCGCTCAGAAAATGCAACATTGTAACAGTTTAACCAAGCTGGTGATTTGAACTTGTTTTTCTTAAGAGATAATTCAACCAAAAATTTAAATTCTGCTATTAATTACTTACGCTCATGTCATTGTCCAGACCCGCAAGACCTTTATTCATCTCAGGAACACAAATTAGTTTTTAGTTTTTTGGGGGGTGAAATCCAAGCTCTCTGACCCAGCATAGACAGCTGCGCAACCAAAATGTTAAACACCCAGAAAGTTAGTTAAATTAATTCATGATTAAAAGTATTTATTTTGTTTGTTTTTTTTTTCACACAAAAAATATTCTTATAGCTTTATAATATTACGGTTGGACCACTGATGTTATATGGATTATTTTAATGTTGTCCTTACTGCTTTTTTGGGCCTTTAACGTAGTAGTTGCACTTCTGTCTATACAGGGTCAGAAAGCTTATAGGTTCCTTAAAAATATTTTCATTTGTGTTCCAAAGATGAACAATGGTATTGCAGGTTTGAAATGACATGAGGGTAATTAATTACCGAATTTTTGGGTGGACTATGCCTTTAATAAAGAGACCCACTTCTCAAAATACTTTGTTACTAAACTGTACATATACATTTAAAATAAATTCTTAACCTCTTTTCCTTAGCGTACTTCTCGGAGCAAAATCTGATCCAAATCTGAACATTGATGATCCAGTCTGCGATCATTTCTTCAACGACGTTTGGAACAAAATCGCCCAAACAAATGCCATCATCTATGAGAAGGTGAGGGACAGAGCATTTGTTCTGGATTTTCTCCACACTCCCACTGTGTCATTGTATGTACTTCATGTCTTTAACTAAAGGTTTTCTACAGTTAAAGTCACTGTAAAGGATTTGAACTGATACAAAAGCACTCAACGCAGGACTAAACTATGGCAAAACCTGCAATTACTGTAATTTGCAGGTTGTGCAGTAGTCCTGCAGTAAAGCCTTCAGACAATAGCACCACTCCCATACACTTCTGTGCTATCATTACCCATATATTTACATTCACAACTCTAATCCCAGAGATCCCAGTGGGTGATCGTACTAGTTACAGTATGAATATCCGAAAGAAATGTTTTCGCTTTAAAATGATGGATTGTAATATTAGGCCAGTGTTTGTACTGCAGTATCTTTTTTTCCACTGTGCAGGTTTTCCGATGTCTTCCACTGGATTCCATCCGGAACTTGCGTGAGCTTCAGGAACATGTGAATGCTCAAAACCTCAGTCTTACTGACCTGGAGAAAGCCAAAGAAGAAATACAGGCCATCCAGGGCATCCTGGTCCATTTTCCGCTGCATTTCCTATGCGAGGAGTACCTTCTCCCACCTCTTAAAAGCAAAGAACGAATGGTTCCTATGGAGGTCTGGACATAGCAGGGAAGAGTTTCCAGTGAAGCATGTCAGTGAAACAGAAGATTTCAGAGCCTAAAATATCACACATCTACTAACTAAGCTGAAAGCTATGGTGGTTAACCGCCATACTTTTTGTCCATTTTGGTTTGGACTAAAGTAATGATTGATTAACACTAACCCAACACTAACCAAAAAAAAAATTGATACCAGAAGAATCACATAGTGTAGTTGCTAATTATATGAATATACAATGAAATGACATCAGTCCTCACCCAAACTGCCCATTACGACCATGAATGTCATGATGTATGTAAAATGTAAGTATGTAAAATGGCCGAGGATTTAAAGTGCTGCATATCAGATGAAGAAAGAGGAGCGAATAAGGCGAAAGAGAGAGAGAATTTTTGATGACCGAGGAACAGAACGTACATTTATTGTTGTGAATGTGTGTGGGTGGATGGTGCTGCTTTACCTTCTTTTCCCTCTCTTTTTATTTCTTTCTTGTGTGCACTACACCTCTCAATGCAGTGGCAGCAAATCTGTCAGAACATTTGTGGTTGTTATGGTGACGGGTATAAAGAGCTGACTTGGTCTTGGCTGCTGAGAGAGATAGAGAGAACGAAAGAAGAAGAGGCAGGAAGAGATGGAGAAAAAGCAGGAAAAAATAGACAAACCGTAAAAACACGGGTAACTGTGTGTATGTGTCAGGGCGGGAGGTATGCTGACATACTTGGTCAGAGAAATTATGTAATGTATTTTTGAAACCGGTAGAGGGGGAGTGTTACGGAGCAGGGATCAGGTGGGGCTTCAAACATGTTGAGATATTCAGGGGGAGTCTCAGCTCAACATTTATCACCCCCCACCCCAATCTCCATGACAACCAGGAGAAATTATTGTTATGTAATAATGTCAGCAGCCCAGAAGATTCCACTTTTGTTTTTTTTGGAGGGGGTGTTTACAAAAGTAGAGAGTACACTGGAGGCCAAATAAGCAATGCTAATTTTATCAGTGCCCCGCTTTATAAACAATCACTAATCTGCCTTTGTAACGTAGAATGTTATAGATGACATCACCTGCACTTTAAGGGAATGTTTTAGGGTTTGACCACTGGAGACACAACCATTTTTATACTGGAACATTCCAATCACATCAAGCAATCACCTTTATGAAGTGACAGTTCTGATCTTTTTAAATCTCTTTACCTGTTAATGCATATTAACATATCTGCTTTTGCACATTTTTATACTTTTCAAGTATATACAATTGCTTTTATTTAGAAAGCATACAGAACTCACTTACTAATATTTCAATGAATCTTGGTGGGTTTTAACAATTTTTGGACATCTGCATAGGCCTGACCTAGGGTAGATGCCAAATTGAATTATGCAGTTTTTACAATGGCATGCATTCTTTTAAAGCAAACTCACTATTATTTTTCAGCTGTTTTTTTGGAGGTCTACCGATTTTGATTCATTTTATTAGATTTTTTCCGGCTGAACAAATTGCTTGTTAAACAACAGTACAATCAATTAAACACACTGCACTTTTCCTCACAGTCTTGTTTTAATTCTTGACAGAAATTAAATTTGGTTCTGACTAATCTGGTTTATAAGTGTTTTTTTTCCCCTAAATGTACAAGATTTTTGGATTCATGACTATAAATTACATATCACAGTTGTTTGTAAACCAGTGAGCAATAAATTTTTCCCCTCCATCTGTTCTCCACTTAAATAAATGTATTAATGCACATTAGATGATTCTTCTGTGTTTCACTGTACAGAGGCAACAACGCAAATGTGAACACGAGATCAGTCAGAAACAGAAAAAGACACGAAGTAAAACAAAAAGGGAGGCTAGAAACCAAATATATTAAATAAAAAAATTAATCATTAGAGAAAAGAAAACCCACTCAAAGGGATAGTTAAGGGAAAAACATATGAAGAAAATTCAGTCATCATATAAACAACTCACCCTCATGTCATTTCAAGTTTTTTTTTTTTTTGAAAGTAAAGTTTTTACTTTGAGGAATGCTGGTTTATGCTAAAGAAGGTTACATTCTTAAAATAAAGGTCCTTTAAAAGATTCTTCACTGCCGTAGAACAACCATATTTGTTTCCCCAAAGAACCATTCAGTCAAAGTTCTTTAAAGAAGCACCTCTTTCTCACATACAACGAACCTTTTTTTGCAACAGAAGTGTAGGCTTAGTTATGGCGAAGAACTTGCTATAGAAGTCGACTTAAAGTAAATTATAGAAAGACATGTGATGTTGCAATAGTTAGGGAGGTTTTACCCCGGTACCACCTGTCTCCATTGTAACTCTATTAAGGTAGTTTGTCCCTGTTGCAGCACCGTAGCACCAACTTCAGGAAGACGGGAGAGAGGAGTGCAGGGGAGGGAGGAAAAAAAAAACACAAAGTGGCTGGAAAACAGAGTGTTGTGTATTCTTGCAGAGGAGGGACGTCACAGCCCGACCACAGACAGCAGAAGTAGAAATAGGATCATACCAAGACAGGAGAGAGAAGTTCAATCTGACACATCAAAACATACGACGTTACACGCAAAAGGACAAAGTTGATTCCCGTGGCGACTCGTTAGGGACTATGTGAATAATAATTAATACTATGTATGCATCGTGACCAGGCGCTGTCATAAAGGGTCCGGGTTGAAAACAAGGAACTGTTTATGGTTTTCCGCTCTTCCCCCTCTCTTTCTCTCCAACAAATCGGCGGAGGCTATGCGCACAACCGGGAGGTGCCGCTGACTGACGGCAGGAGGCAATGAAAGTTTGCCAGGCGGGCGGAATATTATTCGACGTAAACACTTCTTGTTTTTGACACCAGGACTGCGCATTTCAACCCTGTACACGTTGCAGAGACTTTTAAAAACAGTGGACGATAACTGAGCCGAGCAGTGACATCGAAATCCACACAGAAATCCTGTTTTAAGGCGTGTGCGTGGGTTGCGCCGTAACATGACGGCAAAGGCAGATTGACGCGGATATCACGAGCGCCGCTGTTTAGCGACTTATCGCGAAGTTCTGCCTCTTGATATAACGTTACCTATTTTGTGATTTGCACGGCTCGTGTATATATTAATCTGCTGTTTGTCACAGAGGTAGGCTTGGCTTAACTTACGCAGTGCTGCCAAAATGAGTGTAGAGACGGAGCGCAGTGTGGCACATCAGACTCAAGCTCACGTAAATGTTGCCATGCAATCTTCAGGATTATAGGCTCAACCTCAGCGTTCATCATCGATAAATGCTCGCTAGGCATTTCTCGGTCGTCTCCGGCTAACGCTCGCCCGAAGAACCGGATCACTTGGCCTTAAAGAACCGTTTGTTCTCCGGTAAAGAAGAAACAAAACATTTTATGGTCAGAAATCCTGCAGCTGTTGTCGGTTAAACTGGTCGAGCCAAATGTTTCTCCAGGGACCTCACAAGTTTCACTGAACTGTCCCTTGAAATAAACATTGTGATAAAATAATTGCGCAGTCGTAGCTGCGCTTTTGGAGTACCTGATTTGAAATTTCCTTCAGAAATCTTGGGAAAATGTCCGAAAACGCACCTACGCGGAGTCTGGATGACATCGACCTGGCCGCCCTGCGGGTGAGTTACTGTTCACCTGCCTGCACCTGCCAGAGGCCTTCACACCCAAAACAAATCATAGCAGCCTGATCAGTGCCATTAGTATGGGTCATGAGGGATAGTGTAAACACATCAACAAGCTTTTAAGTAATAATCTTAAAGGCTCGTGATTGCTCATGTCCTGTGAGCAGTTGAAATCTTAGGAGTGTATTGTGTAGTCTAATAATCCAGGCCTGAAGTGCTTATGTATTTCTGTATGTGTGTATATGTAAGTCTAGCTTTCACTGTCATTCGCACAGTGGTGGTTTGGGAAGGCCTAACTTGCAAATAAATGTTGACACCGAATAGGCTTGTTTTGTCATCTTAGAATAGCTCTCTTGTTGTATGGGGAATACCCTGCAAAACATCAGTGTAGCTTTCCATTTAGGCCTTCACTCTTTTGTGTTTACATACAATACAAATGTTATACAATGATTCAGCGGACTGGCTTCTAGTTTTATTTATTGGACAAAAACTCAACATTTCCTGCATGCTGGAAAGGCTTGGTTAATGGATATATCAGATATTTTTACAGCAACGATTGAGTCTTGAGTTTTGGGAAGGGAGAAAATTAGTTGGGATGCAGAAGTGGGCAGATTATGATCTTGATGTTAATCCAGACTTCATGGCAAGAAGATAATAATCCTTCACCAAAGTCTGATTTAGCAGGAAACCTGCCTAGTATGTTTTAGCGACGATTAATCTCTTATCTCACACACCAACTCTCAAAGATTTGGGGACAGTTTGATTTTTAAAATGTTAAATGCTAAACGGGTATATAATTTTAAAAATGTCACTGCAAAAATAAGTGCGTTTGTGGAGGCCATTATACTTTTTTTTTTTTTTTTTGCACAGCATTTGTATTCACACAGCAAAAATAGTCAAAATTGAATTGTATTCAATTAAATTGCATCTCATAATAAAAACTATTCATTTGTTTCTTTACAGAAACGTACTGACCCAAAACCTTTGAACAGTAATGAGTGTGTGTATGTATATATAAATTAACTCTGTGAATAGATAACATATGCTGAACACCAGAATAGTCCCTGTGTAGTTCATGTGGGAGCAGAAGGCTGATCTGTTCATCAAGCTTAGTGGCATGTTAGCAGGTGGCTAATCCATTGTCTTTGGGCTAATTACGTTCACTAATTTAGGTGAATTCCTGCATGTAGATAAGGAAACTTATTTGCCATTCACAAAGGTTAAAACATCACTAAATGTCTGGTGTTAATGATATTTGTGAGTGTTAGTTACTTTACAATTTTCAATTTATTAGTAATTTATAATATTTGTTTTTTCTTATTTTTATTCATTTTTAAACCTTATTTAGGTTCAATCAGTTTCGGGCTCAGTTTTAGTTTAATTTCTTTCCAGTTAGAAGTTCACCTCAAACCTAAACACTTATGACCTGTCATTATGCCTCAGTCAAATCGTCGTCATTTCAAATGACAGATTTCTCTCCGATGATGTAAGCCAGACTTCTCCAGTCATTTAGTTAGTTGCCAAGGCAACATTTCCAATTTTTCATATAATACTTATGTTTTTCTTTTTCAGCTTTATTTCAGTGGACAAAAGTATTCTTAATAGTTTTAAGTTCACCCTGGTAGCTTAAGGCTTAGGAATACCGAGGTATGCATCTTTCCTAAACAACTGATTTCAGCCCTTTGGGCTGGAAGTAAACAGTATAGGACCCAATCCATCCCTCTTTTTTAACACTTAAGCAGTTAACCGTGTTAGAGGCGTTGAGAATAAGCCATAAACGTGAGAGCTTTGGCCGTAACTTTCCTTCTGTCTTGTGCGTTGGTACAGTGAGTTCCTGGGCATGGCTCTCCAGGGTGTGATGCGTCTGATATTACCCCTAGAGATAGAGAAAGAGCACGATGATTCACTTGAGCTCATTGTTTGATAGCTGTCCTACATAACACCCACATAGCACGTCTCTCACACACCATCAGACACACATTTAGACTATCACAAGAGGTCTGCCTTACATGTGACTCTCTTGCCAGAATTGCACACGACCGAGGTGGTTTGTAGTTTCATTGTGTTGTGTTTGAACTTGAGAACAACCTGCTCTCCAGTTCACCTGTGGTCATCTCCGTTTCCATTCTTGTAAGGATCACTTTTAAATAACACTAGACTTGCCAGAGCATCAGACTTGGCACAGAAGTAGGTGTAGTTATTTGCTAGTGCCTGAGTTTTATAAAATCATATTTAAATGCATCTATTACATAATCATAACAGCAGCCATTTGATGGTTGGGTTGCTTATGTAAATGAGACATAAATGCTAATGACATCATAACAGAAAGCAGAATATTAAATAGTAATGATCTACGCTATTTGGGTAAACACAAAGTAATAAATATGCATCTAGAAAAATCGGACAAATTTAACAGAAGCTTGTCTTTGGCTGATGAAAATAAAACCAGCTGTCGAATGAAGCAGCTGAAGAACACTTGTGCATAAGACCAGATGTTTGCTGTACACTGGCAAGGAGCAAATCTTTCTTAATGTTTATTGGGGTCTGCGTTCATAAAGTTGCAGGTTAATGATGCAACTTGATCTAGTAATACTTAAATATTGATAACCGTATACTGGATCTTATTACTTTAGTGCCTAATGGCTTTATCCCCGGTCAGATAGCTGCATGCTGTTCAGAATATTTCCTCAGCTGTTTTCATTTTCCAACCCTAAGTCTGTCTCTGAGGGTATTTTAGCAGATAAGTATTCTAGCTGTGTTAACTTCATCACACATCCATAAAGGAACCAATACAGTTGCATAACAGTATTTTTTTTTTATTAGACTTGACATGCATTGTAATGTTGTCATGTGCAGTGCATGGTAAGAATGCAAGCATCATTTCCTGTGCTTTTAAAAGAAGTAATCCTTATAACAGATTTAAGAGAATGATCATGTCATATAAGTGAATACGATTGATATGAACTCACTTAGCCAAACATGCCAGGGACTTTACTATTTTGCAGTTGCGGTTTGTATTCAAATTATGTAATTTGATTTGACGTTTGTTTATGTTTCATACGGGTTTTTCAGTGAACACTGCAATATATTTTCCATTGCCATGCTGCAGTCTATGTTCTGTCACTCATCACACTTGTACGCACATACATTGACTCATATTTATTTTGTATTTTTCATTTTAAATTCTGTCGTTTCACAATCTTTGAAAAGCCAGAGGCAACCTTGTCACCAACCTTCCTTCCCACCGTTGTTCCTTTCTCAATTTGTCCTCCTTTATTCTCCAGGGAAAACCTTATTATCTCTTTATCATCTTATTCATTAGCTCATTTATTCATCTCTTTCTCCCTGAGACAGATGCTCTCTAGAGTTTCTTTTGGTGATCTTTGTAAACTCTGCTTTAATATTATAAGGGAGCTGAAATATATATGTTGGATATGACATTTTATTTTGCTTTCTAAACTGTCTTGTTTTTTTAATCTGTTTGTTTGTGTTCTCCTTTCCATTCGGCCCCTTTTTGATGTTTCACATAAGAGCGTGCTGCTCGCTTACAGCTTGCCACTCCAGATCTCTTTGAGGGAGAAAAAGAGGAAGACAAAAAAAAAGAGAGTGAGAGAGAAAAAGATTGCAGTCGTTGGAGGCAGATGAGAGTGAGATGATCGTGGTGTGTATATGTGTGTGAGAGCTAGGAAGAACGTTAGCCTTGTCCACCCACAGAGCTGTACCGAGGCCATATTGAATCACACTGTGTGTATGTGTGTGAGAGAGAGTGTGTGAGAGTGTGTATGTGCTGCGCTGGCTGTTTTTAACCCTCTACACATTCTAGTTTTTGGCTGCGCTCCCCAGCTGAAGCCGCACATAAGAGGTACATAAAGCTGCTAGCGAGTTTCATAATGGTTCTTAATACAAGACGATACAGCATGAATTCCCTTTTTAAACCCTGGGGTTTGCTAAAACAAGACGCTTCGTCTTGTTCTCAGTGGCTGAGCAGGTAAGCCCAAGCCAGCAGGGAGAATTTTTGTAAGAGAGAAAAAAAATCATCTCCAAAATGAGCTTGATGGAAGACGTGAAATATTCCCTTTCCTGATCATTGATACTGGGTGATATACAGTATACAAACAATATATTATGGTCATCTCGTTAGTAAAGCCGGTTCTTTGATTAGCGGTAAATCTCCATCAGCTGTTTTTAAAAGGAACGCCAGCTTATAAACAGAGCCATAGATCACTAACAAGCTACGCGTTGAGTTTCGCGGGTGATTCAATGGCGCAGCTTCTTGGTGATCTATGGCTCTGTTTATAAGAATAATGGAGATTTCCCGCTAATCAAAGAACCGGCTTTACTGGCGAGATTACCATAATATATCATTCGATATACAGTAGTCAACATTCGAAGTGGATCAAAACCTTTCATCAAAGATGTCCTAAAATCAAAAACAATACCAATTCTTGTCTGAGGACATCTTTGATGAAAGGGTTTGATCCGCTTCGAATGTTGACTACTGTATATCGCCCAGCCCTTATATTTTTTACTGAGAAAGTGAGAGTGAAGTTCTGACTGTTAAAACTCAAACTCAGACCTTCACATGCTAGCTTTATTCATGTTCTGCAGCATTCTGAAATGTCCGACCACAATTTATTCATTCTCAAGGGGAAATATAACTATAATATTAGCATAATGTATTTTGTATTCTTTCTTTTTTTTTCATAAGTCTAGTTTTTTTTTTATCTTTTGACCTTGAAATGTTTATGCATTTCACCACTCACTCCGACCTCTTTCTCGCATTCAGATCTGCCCAAGTCACTGTCCTACTTTACTCCCCCCCCCCCCCACATAGTAGGCTAATACTTTTCACTTGGATGTGTATCACAATTAGGAAAAAAAAAAATGTCACTAAATCATCATGACTTGATTGATTGAATCTGATTAGATGCATTTGCAAACTTTTTATTTTGGCCTGAATAAAAGCTAATAATCAGCCTTAAGTGTATATTACACAATCATACTAGACCAACAAGAAATGCAAGAGTTTATTATTTATTTATACACTCCGACTTTAGAAGGTAACCACCTTCTTGTTACTGCCAGATTAATGCAATAAATATACATCAGGTATATTTAGCCAGGCTGCTTGTTGACAAGAAGTTGTTAGCATCTGCATTTTCATTCTTGCGTAAAATATGTAGAGATTTATTTATTTTTTATTTCATCTTCGCTTTGAAGGATTTGCATGATTGAATCATTCTAAAAATGGTCTTTCTCTTCCAGGACCCAGCAGGAATCTTCGAGCTGGTGGAGGTCGTGGGCAACGGCACCTACGGACAAGTGTACAAGGTGAGACAGAGATGCAGGGCGAGCAGAATAGTGACAACAGCGTTTTGCTATGAGTAAATGTTTCCTATTGTTATTCAGCAATAATAGATGGCTTCACAAATGATAAATAAAACTCCCATTTATGAGCCATTTGTATTTGAAAGCGAAAGCAATGAAGGGTTCAGTGGGAGATGGATTAGAGATGCTGTTGCTGGTACATGAGTAACAGAGGACAGAAGTGGTTTAAAGCAGTTGTGTGCATGTGTACGTGAGGGCATGTGTGAGAATGTCATCGCACTCTCAGCGTGGTGCAATAACACGCGGAGTAACTCTGATCGCTGCAGCTGTGCTCAGACCTGTCAATACTCACCGATAAGATGAAGACGCCTGGATGAGGGGAGGAAGCTGACAGAGAAAAAGTGAATGAAGAACAGACTGAATGCAAATGCATTTCCCTGTTTAAAGCTAATGTGTGTAATTTCCTCACCACAAGTGATATTTGAAATGATTAAACATTTTACAAATGACTTCCATATGGTCTGCATATTATGCTTGGAAAGGTATCTGAACATAGAAAAATACATGCTTTTAAGAAACCACGTGACATGTAGTGTGTGAGAAGTCTTTATTCTCACAGGCTCGTGTAGTGATTTTAACCGTAGAGTCCTCTGTAATTATGCCGATGTATGACATGAGCCTTCTTTAAAAAGTGTAGGGTGTAATTTATACTTCAGGCTGTATTGTTTGGAAAATGTGTTGTTTATGGGCTGTAGTGAAGCTATAGATTATGTACTAGTGTATAAGTAGTGAAATATTGAAGTAGTCTATTCAGATTAGATTTAGGGTTATTTTAAGTATTTAGTTTATAGACAATGTATACAAATGTCTACCTGCGGCGTTTCGTGAAGTACTATGTTGTTACGACTGTAGTTATGAGTCGTTATTTGTGACCCTGGACCACAAAAGTCATAAGTATTCGTTTTTCAAAATTTAGATTTATACGTCATCTGAGAGCTGAATAAAGTTTTCTATTGATGTATGGTTTGTCAGGATAGGACAATATTTGGCTGAAATACAACTATTTAAAAAAAAAATCTAGAATCGGTGGTGCAAAAAATCTAAATATTGAGAAAATTGTCTTAAAGTTGTCCAAATTAGGTTCTTAGCAATGCTTTTTCTAAACAAAAATGATTCATTTTAATATATTTATAGTATTAAATATACAAAATATCATAGGTATGCCTAAACTATGGGAGAAGAAATCACATTGTAAGATTTTTAAGGAATTAATTGGTAAATTCCTCTGTAAAATAAGTATTTGGTCACCTACAAACAAGCAAGATTTCTGACTGTCACAGAACTGTAACTTCTTCTTTAAGAGGCTTCTCTGTCCTCCACTCGTTACCTGTATTAATGGCATCTGTTTGAACTCTTTATCAGTATAAAAGATACCTGTCCACAACCTCAAACAGTCACACTCCAAACTCCACTATGGCCAAGACTAAAGCGCTGTCAAAGGACACCAGAAACAAAATTGTAGACCTGCACCAGGCTGGGAAGACTGAATCTGCAATAGGTAAGCAGCTTGGTGTGAAGAAATCAACTGTGGGAGCAATTATTAGAAAATTGAAGACAAGACCACTGATAATCTCCCTCGAACTGGGGTTCCACGCAAGATCTCACCCTGTGGGGTCAAAAGAAGTGTGAGCAAAAATCCCAGAACCACACGGGGAAATGACCTGCAGAGAGCTGGGACCAAAGTAACAAAGACAACCACCAGTAACATACTGTGCTGCCAGGGACTCAAATCCTGCAGTGCCAGACGTGTCCTCCTGCTTAAGCCAATACATGTCGAGGCTTGTCTGAAGTTTGGTAGAGAGCATTTAGTTGATCCAGAAGAGGATTGAGAGAAAGTCATATGGTCAAATGAAACCAAAATAGAACTAATTGGTAAAAACTTAACTTGTCGTGTTTGGAGGAGAAAGAGTGCAGAGTTGCTTCCAAAAAACATCATACTTACTGTGAATAGTGGGGTGGAAACATCATGCTTTGGGGCTGTTTTTCTGCAAAGTGACCAAGACGACTGATCCATGTAAATGAAAGAATGAAAACCTCCTTCCATCAGCAAATGCATTATAGATGAAACGTGGCTGGGTCTTTCAGCATGACAATGATTCCAAATACACCGCCCAGGCAACGGAGTGGCTTCGTAAGAAGCATTTCAATGTCCTGGAGTGGCCTAGCCAGTCTCCAGATCTCAACCCCATAGAAAATCTTTGAAGGGAGTTGATAGTCTGTGTTGCCCAGCGACAGCCCCAAAACATTACTGCTCTAGAGAAGATCTGTATGGAGGAATGGGCCAAAATACTAGCAAGAGTGTGTGAAAACCTTGTGAAGACTTGCAGAAAACGTTTGACCTCTGTCATTGCCAGCAAAGGGTATATAACAAAGTATTGAGATTAAATTTTGTTATTGACCAAGTACTTATTTTCCACCATAATTTACAAATAAATTAATTCAAAATCCTATGATGTGATTTCCTGGATTTTTTAAATTATTTTTTCCCCCTCATTTTGTCTCTCATAGTTCAGGTATACCTATGATGAAAATTACAGGCCTCTCTCATCCTTTTTTAAGTGGGAGAACTTGCACAATTGGTGGCTGAGTAAATGCTCTTTTGCCCCACTGTACTGTAATAGATTCATAATGTAATGTTAGTTGATCTCGATTCTTTGATTAGAAGAAACTTTATTTTAAATACCAATACTTTATAAAATTATAAATCTTTGCTGTCACTTTTTTTTAATTTAAAACCTCCATGCTAAATAGAAGTATTAGTTTACCCCCCCAAAAATCATACTGACCCCCATCTTGTGTATCTTCATAGATTTTCATTAAAATTCGAGGCCTTATATTTTCCTAAATTAAATATGCCAAATATGCTGATAATGGTCTGTAAATGATTCATTTCTATGCCACTTGCTATTGAATTTCTTTCTGTCTCAGGGTCGTCATGTTAAGACGGGTCAGCTGGCAGCCATAAAGGTCATGGATGTGACTGAAGAAGAGGAGGAGGAAATCAAAGCTGAGATTAACATGCTGAAGAAGTACAGTCACCATAGGAACATCGCCACCTACTATGGAGCCTTCGTGAAGAAGAGTCCACCGGGACATGATGACCAGCTCTGGGTCTGTGCTTCCTTAAACCTCATCACCATCATAACCTGTGATTTCTAACCTGCTAGAAAGTCTTGCATCAAGACACAGTGATAAATTAATGCTGCACTCTGTCATTAGTGGAAGGGGTTTAGCTTGAAAAATAGGTCATGGACCTTGTTGATTTGTTTAAAAAAATAGCCTGTAAATTCATGTTGTTTTTGTTTAGTTGGTGATGGAGTTTTGCGGTGCTGGCTCAGTAACAGACTTGGTGAAGAACACAAAGGGTAACTCCCTAAAAGAAGACTGGATTGCTTACATCTGCAGAGAAATACTGAGAGTAAGACTAATGAATTTACCATGACATCATCATTGACACTTTTTTTTTTTTTTTTTTTTTTTGAATATTGCTGTTCTTGTTATAAATTATTTATGTGCGCTCATTTGTTGTTTTTTATTCATTATTCTAATCCTAATAATCTTAAATTATGAACTTCCCTTTATAATGATATCTCTTCTAAAAAACAAATCTTGAGCAAACAATATAATTATTAGACCAAAAGTAATAAGATAAAAACGACAGAAAACAGCAGGATTACTTGTTAAAGTTTAGTTCACCCAAAATTAATAACACATTAATTACAAATGTCGTTCCAAACCCGTAAGACCTTTGTTTATTTTCAGAACACAAATTAAGATATTTTGATGAAATCAGAGAGCTATCTGACCCTCCATAGACAGCAATACAACTGAAATGTTTCCAGGTCAAGAAATACAAAGAAAATACATAGTTAAAACAGTCCATGTAACATCAGAGGCTTCATTTCAGAGGCTTGCCTGATGTCTGACCCTTCAGTTTTGTAATGCTATGAGAGTCCTTTTTTTTCCCCTTCAAAGAAAGCAAAAATAACATAATTTATTCAACCATTCTTTTCGCCTGAGCTACGCCTTCAACCATTTGGAAATTACTGAAGATCATATTTGGAGTAGTCAGTGTTGTTTACGTTTTGCTGGGAAAGTGTGTGCATGAATGTAATAATTGCTGTTTATGCTCATAAGAAAGTGCGCGTATGCACTGTGATACTCTCTAAAATGGTGAAAAATCAAACTCTTCTCAAAGTGTTGCAAAAAGTTGAACCACTGATGTCACATGGACCGTTTTACTGATGTATTTACTGTGTTTCTGGACCTGGGTACATTTCAGTTGTATTGCTGTCTATAGATGGTCAGATTAATTAAAAATATCTTCATTTCTGAAGATGAACGCAGGTCTTACGGTTTTGCAACGATGTGAAGGTAAGTAATTAACATCTGAATTTCAAGTTTGGGGTGAGCTAACTCTTTAACATGCAGAGGGCCTTCCTTTAGCAGGGCTCGAAATTGCTCCCGAAATTTTATCTATGCGACCTCAAAATATATTTGGGAGCATTGGTGCGAGTGCATGTAATTGTTGCCGTGCGACCTGTTTTAATTTCTCTACAAAACGTTAACCGTATATATGTGTTCTCTGCGCTGAATACTGATACGATGACGTTCTGGCGTTGAGATTTTAGATTGGTTAATAATAGCTGTCATGTTAACGGATGACAGCTTTCACACCGCATGCAGGGGCGGTGCAGGAGCAGAGCAGAAGCGGCAAATCGTTTCGGCACAGAATCTATTTTTGCTGCGCTGCTTACAATGAATTAGTGACAGTGCGTTGTTCTTGATCAAAACCGACCCGATTAACACATTTTACCATAAAATCGTGTAACTGATTTGTTTCACACTCACCATATAAAAAATAAAAAATGCACAAAACCTTTTTTTGCCCAAACTTCAAAGGTCTGTTAAATGAATAAAACTAGTGGCATTTGTTAGCTTAAGATTCGTTTTTCAATTCAATTATTCAATCCAAATACACCTTATTGTTGGAATTCTTTCTGAAATTTGACTTTTTGTCTTGAATTTTGAAGCATAACCTATTCAATCTAACATCTGCATGCAAGCCTTCTGTTGCATGGCAAAATGTAAAATTTCTTATACAAAATGTGAGAAGGGTCAGACATCAGGCAATTTAACACCACATACACTATCGCCAAAGAAGAGCTCGCCTTTACTAAATTTGTTTTCAAATTAAAGAAATCGGTTAATATACAATTTGTAGTTGTGGTGCTCATTAATTTTTGCTGGTGCTCCTAATTTTGAAGTTGGGAGCACCAGTGCTACCAAATAAAAAAGTTAATTTCTAGCCCTGTTTAGAGAGAAGTATTATTTTAGTTTTTTGTGATCTATGTAGGATTGAGTGTATGTTACTGAGTGCTAAGCACATGATATGTCTGTAAGCCAGAGGGCGTATTTGTGCAGAAACTTTAAAATGCATCACAGAAGTAATAGAACTCTAGCCTGGGCCCGCCCATACTTCCTTTGACGCTACATTCACTTCGCGAGCAAAGTTAGTCTGGCAAAGCTGCCGTTTTAGAGCATTTCCGTTCCCAAAAAAGTGGGAACCAATGAGAAACGAGCTTCAGGTTCCGTCACTACGCATACGTCATCGGAATGAGTGGTCTGATTGGTTGGAGATTCGTCTAGTAGTATACAGAGGCATCTGATCGACGCAGGTTAAGCCCGCCTCCCAGAAGGTGGGTAGTAAGGTAGCTTTGCCAGACTAAGCTCCTATGAGCTTTATAGTCGCGGAAGCCAGGCTAATAGAACTCAAGATGTTCCAGGAAATCCCTAATGTGGACAATGGCATCCAGTTATGGCCAAGTGGTACTCACTGCAGAGTTAAATGACTTCCAGCTCCTCCTCTCTGGACATCTAATGGGGTGGCGCTAGCTTCATTAATTGAGCAAAAATTACATTTGCTGCTCTAGAGAGGGGGAGCTACATGTAAGCTACACCCATTTGCTCTGCAGCGAGTAGCTTCTTACTATCGGTATTAATGAATCATTCAGCTCTAGAAGATGGATGACACAATTTCTGTTTCATGCTTTCAAAATATACATTACATATCTAACGCAACACATGACACTTAACTTCAGCCGTATTTGAGTTAATCTTTTAGTTTCATGTAATGTTACACAGCCAGTAAACACTGTCTCTCTGCTCCTCAGGGTCTGTCTCACCTCCATGCTCATAAAGTCATCCACAGAGACATCAAGGGACAGAATGTACTGCTTACAGAGAATGCAGAGGTTAAACTCGGTGAGTGAGATATTTGCTTGTGACACTAAGAAAAAGAGTCTTTCATAAACTTTGTTTTTGGTTCAGGGCTGTCTGATGCTGTGATATTTGATTTGCATAGCTCTGTTTTGTGTGTTTGAGTGTGTGTGTTGTCTAGCCTATATCCTGTCTGATTAGAGAACATCTTTTAACAACTAGAGCAAAGCACCGAAGCTCATTAATATAGGCCTGACACCATGACAAAAATATCTTCACATACCACAACCTGAGGGAGAGTGTGGCGGAAGTGGAAGAGTGTGTCTGCGTGTGTGAGAAGGAAGGAATTAGCATAGATTAATATAAACATTTGGGCTGTGCAACAGGTTTCATAAGACTGTTTATAAGCACAAATTGTCTCTAATGCTTCCTCTTTTCTCACTATTTCTGCAGTGGACTTTGGGGTGAGTGCACAACTGGATCGTACCGTCGGCAGAAGAAACACTTTCATTGGCACTCCATACTGGATGGCCCCAGAAGTCATTGCCTGTGATGAGAATCCAGACTCCACCTATGATTATAGGGTAAAATGTGCTTCTAACTGTTGATGTACGCCACTGTTCAAAAGTTTGTGGTTGGTAAAGAAGTCCAAACTTTTAAGGCATTATAATGAATTAAAAAAAAAACTTAGAATGTCATGTAACATCTCATGAGTAATCATAAAAACAAATATAGCTGCAAGAAGCAATTAAGGGGCCAAGCACTCCAGCGGAAAAATCTGGAGCTAACCATGACACAGAGCATCAGACCAAATGCAACAAAGAGAAATAAAAGCGATTTTATGATCACTGTGATTTGAAACGCCAAAAAAATACAGCCTCTAATAATGGGATAAAATGGCTTATCACTTTTGACCACAAGTAGGCACTGTCTCAAAACATTGAGTACTTTCATGTCATGGTCTTAATGGTGCATACAAAGTTTCATAATGCACTGGTAAAATATAGCATTTTATATCATAATACTCTTTTCTAGTCAATGGCAATTTCACTGAGTGGCGCAATCCCGCCAGATTTTGCATGTTTCATTAGAGTGTGCCCCATACATATGTGTCTAAAATCTGGTGAAAAAATGTAATTTCGTTTTGGATTTTTGTTCAAAAGACAAAAAAAAAATGACTGACTTCCGACTTTGTTTGCATTTTTGTGCCACTTGCTATGAGGCAAAACTCGACATGTTTGGTATCGCTGGACTCTGGAATGATTCAGGAGTCAAAAAAGTGACTCCCACGGAAACACACCCAAACAAGTTAAAGCTATGTGAATGTTACATTTTTACCACTAGGTGGCGCTGACTCAAAACTTCCTTCAGGGCATGGTGCTGAACATAATTTAATGCTGTAATTATTTTTTAAACAATACGCTAAAGCGTTCTTAAGGTACTGCAATTTTGAACAAAATTGAGAATAGCGAAAAAAAAACGAAACCATACGATTTTTAACAAAATTGAGACAATTTCAATTCGGTATCTGTGTTCTCAGCATGATTCAAGGAATCTATCAAATTCAGTTTCATTACAATAGGTTAGTATAAGCAAAAGTTATTAGCATTTTTTTTTTACATTTCATTATAACTTTGGCCCTAAAATGTATATGTACATTCAGGTCGTGGTGCCGAACATTTTTATAATTAATGTCGAAACGACACGCTAATCTGTTCTCAAGATACAGCATTTTAGAACTAAATTCAGAATGTTTCCTGTGAGGCTAGTGTGAGCTAGCTATTACTTTCAACTGAAAAAAAGCAATGTTTATTATATAAACCTAAGAGAATTAGTAGACTTGGGTAGGGTAGGTGGAATGTTCACATATTTGCAAAGTATCCTTTGTCTGTTGAGGAACCATCAAAATAGAGTGTTAGCATATATTTAGCAGACACATTACTAATACCCTAGTGAAGACTAGTTACAGAGTTACTTATCAAAAGCTGAAGGGTAATCAAAATAATAAAACTTAATATTATAAAAAAACAATGCTCAAAGCAAATGTGTCATAATACACATTCATCTGAAATGATATGTGATCTTATGGCTGTTTGGAGAAAAAATTAGTATTGTTGTTATTATTATTATAAGTTGTATTGGTGTGCTTTAAGTAACATAGGTAAAATGGCAAGATATAAGATTTTTAACTATGATAAATATAGTCCATTGTAACTTAAATGGATGAACTGTGAACAATTGTTATTACTCATAAAAGCTATAACCACATGAATATTCAGAAGGCGATATATATGATACATGAAGATGATATATGAATGATGCCTTAAGAATAGCCTATGTAATGTATTATAGCTATAATGTATGTAAATGTGTATAAATATGGGCATCATAAAAAGTATGACCAAAAACCTTGTATATGTGATTGGTCATTCTTTAGTGATGTGATACTCAATACAACACTTTTTTTTTCCTCTGCTTAGTTATGCAGAGGAACCATTTCCCTTTTCTGTACTCATTGAAACCAAGTGACGGCATACATTCAAACTATTTAGTTTTCCACTTGATATGCTCATGATATGTTTTAATGTTAATACAAAATAAACCGTGCAATGACCTAACCCTAATCTTAATGCTATATATGTAATTATTTATTTATTTATTTTAAACTGGATGTTTATTTTTATTTGGTACAAAATTGCAATTCTTCTATTGATTGGATGTGTTTGTGTTAATTTACCTATTTTTAGATCACATCAATTGTACAATTGCAAGAGCATAATTTTGTTGTTGTTTTACAACAGAGTGACATCTGGTCTCTGGGAATCACTGCTATAGAGATGGCTGAAGGAGCACCTCGTAAGTACACTGTTTTTGTGTTTACTGGTGCAGCCTCACATAACAGTGCCTTATGAACAAGCACATACCTTATGTATATTTATATCAGTCTCTCATACCAGCTGCATTACACTAAAATTGAAGTCACCATTGCAGCTCCTGCTTTTAAATAAATAATTAAAAAAAGGTTGAATGTATGAGTTTACCCTACTACTGTTAGTGTTTTTACCATACCGTTCACATACTTTGGTCTGAAATGTAAACATGAAACTGTAAGCAGTGAAAACTATTTGGACACTGCTCAGCCGATCCAATTCGACGGCCAGAATTGAAGGCCTATTTACACCAAGAGATATATCAATGTTAGCTAATTAAAATTATATTGATGATGAAAATAATAAAAGATAACTTTTCAACTTTTTTTTTAATAATCCAACTATTACAAAGCACATACATGGTTTATGAGGTAAAAGTTCTGTTTATTGTAAGAGCACAGTTGTCGTCTGCCATTTTAAATGCTCAAGCTCTCTAAAGTTGAATGGGTTTTGTTTGGCTGCCAATGTTTTTTGCACTCACTGGCTGAACTAAAAAAAAATTGTGAAAGTGATTACAATGGTATATAAGAATTTCATGTTTTACAAAGCAAGCAAACAAAAAATCATATTACACCTCCGTCTTCCTTTTCCCTGTTATGCCATTCAAACAAAACGAGTAATAATAAAATATTAAAAAGTAAAAAAAAAAATAAAAAAAAATCAGTATCTAGTACATTACCCAGATGTAAATCATTCATTTAAAAATATATATTTTGTGATTTTTTTTTTCACACTCCTGAAAAAGAAGATCATAGGTGGAGGTTGATCTGTGCTCCATTGTCATAACTTATGCAGCACAATACTTAGTCATATTTTCTCTCCCTCTCTCTCTCACACACACACACACACACAGAGTCACCCTCTCACACGGACAGCGTGTAGCAGCGACCCAGTCACTCCTCTTCTTGCGTTCATGAATTATTGTCACCTCTTGAGTCAGTTCGACTGATAGTTGGACACATGGGTGAAAGAGTCTTTTATCAGCATGTTTGATTGCTCTGCTCTTTCCTTCAGCCTTGTGTGACATGCATCCCATGCGAGCTTTGTTCCTTATCCCACGGAACCCTCCTCCTAAACTGAAGTCCAAGAAATGGTGAGGACACACTGTCTCAGCTGTTATTTTAAGATCAAGCTATATTTTCCTTCTTCCTTCCCTCCCTTTTTTCCCCTTGTCTATATATACACGCACTGCATACTTATGATAGCTGCAATCCATATAGCTACACTTCTCCTGTGGTTTCCTTGTTTAATAATGTTTCTCAGACAGGAGTTGCAGTGTTTGCTCTTACACCCACCTACATATAGAGTGCTTATGTATGATGAGAAATGCTTTCTTTTTCTTCCTTCATTTCATCTATTTTTTGTTTCTGTTGGCTGGTTGTAGTTGTCAAATATTGGCATGCTATGATTTAGTTTTCGGGTTGGAGTTATTTGAGTCATTTTGGTAAGAGCCCTGCCCTTGAACAGCTGGCTATAAGAAGCAGAGATGGAGCATATGTTGGGCTGTGATTTAAAGGCATCCATTGTGTCTTGTTAGCAGGGATGTTTTCCACTCAGCTTCCTGACTTTTAATTGACTACTTTGAGTTTGATAATGAAAGTCATATAATCATCAAGGAGTTATCCGGTTGTTAAATGCTTCTATGTCAGGAAGAAATGTATTATACACTGCTTAAAAGTATAAAAAAAGGAAGAAAGAAATGCTTTTATTCAGCAAGGAGTACATTAAATTGAAAGTGACGGTAATAAAAAAAAAAGTGACAATTATAATGTCACAAAAGATTTCTGTTTTAAATTAAGGTTTTTCCTTTAAACAGTTTTCAAAATGCTAACCAACAACTGTTTTTAACATTGATAATAAGAAGAGCACAAAACACAAACCCAACATTGAAGACTGGTGTAATGGCTGATGAAAATTCAGCTTTGCCATCACATATATTTAAATATAAAACCAATATTTAAAATTTCAATAATATTTCACATTACTGTTTAAAAAGCATCAAATAAATCCATAAACACAAATGCCATATTCGTTTTTTTATTAAATGTGTTTTTAGCAAAACAAACTATTTTATTTACAAAGGTTTTTACATTTTACAGTATGAATAGTTTAACTATTTAACAGTTTAAAGTATGATTTGTCATTTTCAGCTCCAGCTTCCAAAACGTTTAACAGCGTTTCATCTGTATAATAGTGACCTAGAAATCAGTCCAATTGTTATAGATAACCGAACACTCTGTGTTTTCATGGCATGAAAAGAACTTACTTTGTCAACGAGTGATGTAGTGTCAATGCAGCACTTACCCAATAGATCAAGTACAGTATCTGTACCATCAACTGGCCGAGGCCTGTAGGGCATTCTCTATTGCCCTTTACAACAGCATTCCATAATGGGGATTTCTATTGCATTCATTTTACTGCTAATACATTCATTTCTTGCATGTTTTATGATCTCTTTCAGGTCTAAGAAGTTCATTGACTTCATCGAGGGCTGTCTTGTGAAGTCATATCCGAGTCGTCCATCCACTGAACAGCTGCTGAAGCACTCGTTCATCAGAGACCAGCCCACTGAGAGACAAGTGCGCATCCAGCTCAAAGATCACATCGACCGCACGCGCAAGAAACGTGGCGAAAAAGGTATGTGTGTTGTCTTAACAAATGATTATAGACAAGAACAGTAGAGCTTTATCAATCCCAGAAACCCAAGACAGAATCCTTTTGTTCCATAATTTCTGATACAACTGCCTAATAATTAATCCTTCTTTTTTTTTGTTTTTATTAGTTTTAGGAGACAGGGGCTATTCACATTCCACAGCTCTGTAGTGGTAAAGAATG
Organism: Enteromius unitaeniatus; assembly: GCA_032359435.1. Taxonomy (NCBI): domain Eukaryota; kingdom Metazoa; phylum Chordata; class Actinopteri; order Cypriniformes; family Cyprinidae; genus Enteromius; species Enteromius unitaeniatus. The sequence continues at coordinate 9,627,222 of JAUMHI010000040.1, read as the reverse complement.
TTTAATAAAGTTTGTTTATTTGGCTTTATGCAGTGAGGTCACTAAAACTCCCATCCAATCAGAGCAAAAGTGGTGCTTATACATAACTCGCATACAGTAGCTTAGAGTAAGTCGTGAGATCTGTGGTCTGTAGTGTAATCATATAGCACAGTTGGGCTTGAATTAAATTTCTTTTTGGATATGAAGAACAAGGAACAGCTAAAAATGGAAGCATCCAGCCAGCAGCGTTATAGTATCAGTTAAGGAAAAGTGCAGATGATTTAGACTCTAAAAGTGCTGCAGTCTGCATAAATTGTGTTTAGCCCTATTATATTAATGCCTAAAGTCTTTCTTATTTTCTTGCCCTCCTCTGTTTTTCTCTCTTTCTCATTTTGTCTTGATTTCTCTCAGAGGAGACCGAGTATGAGTACAGTGGTAGTGATGAAGAAGATGAGAACAGAGGAGATGAGAGAGAATCCAGGTAAACATGGCTGTTTACACAACCCTACACAGGCTTGCAGAAACCCCCCAGAAGATTTTAATCGCAGCGTTATTAACATTTAGTGTTCACTCACTAACTTGATGTGCATTTTATTTTCTCCTATCCAAGTTTAGAGACAGGAGCTCTACAGTAGTTTAACTTTAGGGTTAGTTTGACTTAAAATACTTAATCATTTGAATAACTGAAACGACTTGATAGACAATGCCTTAGAAAATAACAGTAGAGAAGTAAAGTAGTGAGTAACTTGGATAAATGATGACTGACTTGAGACAAACTAGTAGATAACTAACTTGAGACTTCACTTAAACTAGAAGATAACTGACTTGAGACTTGATTTAAACTAGTTTAACTAACATGAGATTTGACAGACTAGCAGATGACTGATCAGAGACTTTTATTCAACTAGTGTACAACTAGTGTTCAATTTTTGTTTTATTTAAAATAAAGAGATTTAATACAATGTATACAAAAAGATTTGAGACTTGAGTTGTACCTGTCTGTACATGTCTGAATGAGTCAAAAATAAGTAAGCTTTTGTTTGTTTGAGACGGGACTTTCCTGTTTGTCAAAACATGATATCTGCTATTTGGAAGCGATTTATTATTTATTTGAAATTGTGATTAAAAGTGACTCATTTGCCCTTAATGCATTTGTTTAGGGAGCTGTTTTGTCTGCGTAGATGGTTCCTCCATTAAACCATATTATTCAACATGTATCAGTCCTTTATCACACATGAGTACAGGACACTGATGTACCTGACAAAGAAATGAATGTACTGCCCAGTCCTTATTGCAAACCACAGAACTTTGTTTTCACTGCCCAACCTCTGCTCTAAACTTTGTTAATATCTGTTAACTCTTCTCGTATTCTGTTCATGTCTGTTTGAAGCTCTATTTTAAATGTTCCTGGTGAGTCGACGTTGCGGAGGGATTTCCTGCGGCTGCAGCAGGAGAATAAGGAGCGCTCAGAGGCCTTAAAGAGACAGCAGGCGCAGCTCGCTGCTCAGCGCAGAGACCCGGAGGAGCACAAACGCCAGCTGCTGCATGACCGGCAGAAGAGGATAGAGGAGCAGAAAGAACAGAGGCGTCGCTTGGAGGAGGTATGCTTCTTTCACGTGCATGTTAATGTAACTAAACATGATCTCTTTTGTAACAGGAAAGGACATGGGAAGAGTTCCAATCATTTTAGGTGTCAGCATAAGCACACTTGCCAGTTTTTTGTTTTGTTTTTGTTCTTTAAAGATTGTTTTGATGGTTCACCAGAAATTATACTGACTTCCTTTCCTTCATGAAGTGCATAAATAATTTCTTGGTCAACTCTTGCAGTTTTCAAGGATCTCCAAAATGACCTAAATCTATTCATCACTCATATGACTTTGAAAGGTTTTGTACAAGTTTGAACCACTTTAATAGCATTTGTAACCTTTCAGAAATGTAATAGTCCCAGACTTTATTTGCTTTCATGTTTAAATGTTAAAAATGTGGCCAGTATGTTGCTTAAAGGTGGTACAGTTTAAGAATGACATGAAGATGAGTACATAATGGCAAAGTTTTCCTTGCTCGGTGATCCAATCATTGAGGAATTTCAGATTTTTATCGCCTCTCCTAGAATATTCTATGATGCTTTAAATATGCATTTAATTGAGCCAAATGCATACTTCAGAGCCGGTTTTACTGCAGTGTTTGTTTGAACTGCTGAACTACTTTCTCTGAACTAGAGCTGCTCTGTGTTCATTATTTGTGGAATTTTGTGACATGAAGGTAGATTTGAGAGAGACAAGCAAGGTAAATGAGAACTACTATGCAAAGTCAAACTTTTAATTGAATTGGTTTGAGCGGTTATTGTCACTGAATGACTGTGAAAGGACACAATGACTGATTAGCACTGCATTAGTTGAGTGAGACGTGGGGTGATGAATAGGCCACAGCACAAAGGGGTGTGTGTATTTGTTATCTGCTAAGCATCATAAGCCATTATATTCATGTCTGCCTTTATACTCTAAGAGAGGTTCTGGAAGTCAAGCCCCTTACAGCTAAACTAATTAAATCAAGTCCATGTGGGATCAAGACATGTTTGTTTGTTTGGGGCTACAAAATACAGCACTAAACGAACTATATAGTAGGGTACAAAAATCTGAGACCACATTGAAAATGGGGAAAAATAAAGCAAATAAATAATTTGAGCTAATATATTTTTGATCCCCCATTATATAGAAGTAGCCTTAACTTCTATGTACTTGCATCAGAAAATAAGGGTACAGGTTAGGGACTGGTTTGGTAGGATGGGTAGGTTTAAGGGATGGGTCAACAGTATAACTGTCAGTGTAAGTAATTTTTTTTTAATATGAGTACAATGTAAAAACATGTATGTACTTGATTAAGTTCATTGCATCAAACTATCAATTTAAATGTACATACATAATAGTGAAGGCCTAGTAATAGGGCATAGTAATACTTTTATTTATATGTATATATGTTATTAAATAATTTTTAAATGCATTTATGTTAAATGCTTTTTGGACCTTTCGTTTAGAAGAATCCCAAAATGTATCCAAAAAACATTTAATAGCAGCAAGAAATTTGAACATCAGTACATTTGTTTATTAAAAAATAAAACATGGTGTGAACAAAATGTTTCTTGAGAATCAAATCATCATATTAGAATAACATTTGTGAAGGATCATGTGACCCTGTAGATTGGAGTAATGGCTTCTGAAAATTCAGCTTTTGGTCATGTATTTTAAATTACATTTAAAAATATTTTTAAGCATTTTCAATTGTACTCATTTTTCCACAATATTACTGCTTTGACTACTTATAAATATTTAATAATCCTTCTTCATACTCCAAACTTTTAAACGGTAACGAATAATAATAATAATAGTATGTCATGGATTATGTCAGTTTTTGTACAGATAGCCAGATGATCTTTTGTTTGAAGTGCATTGAATCTTTTTTTGGGCCTTCTCAAATCACGTTTGAACAGAGAGAATTAGCTCCATCTACAACGTTCTGCCACAGCACGCACAAAGTTCTGTTTATTAACCGTCAGAGCACCAAAAGTTATGTACTGCAGCTTTAAACAAACATATTAAAAAAACCTTTTCTCAGATTTTGTTTTGGGAATGCTAGAATTTAGGTTCATTGTCCAAAGTTAGGCCATCTACAGGCCATCTTTAGGGCACACAGCACCATCTAGCCACTAACCTACTGAACACGGCGCTGCAGTGCACTGACTCACCAATATCACTATATTCACAATCTCTCACCATAACGGTGCCCAGTGTCTGCCTGTTCTCTCTCTCTCTCATTTTAATCTTTTCTCTGACTATGTTACTCATTCTCTCCCCCTTAATTTCCCCTCTCAAAAGCATTAGATGATTTTTAGCAACAGGAAGGCTCTTATTATTTCAGCCAAATATGTTAAAATGACTCACTCTCTCTCTCTCTCTCTCGCACCCACAGCAACAGAGGAAGGAGAGAGAGATGGTGCGGCAGCAACAGGATAAAGCTCCTCACCGGAGACTCGATGACATGAGACGAGAGGAGGACAGAAGGATGGCAGAGAGAGAGCAGGTAACCAATCACAGCTATAGAACTGCAGCTGCCCGACCAATCACGGCAGAGCGTGGGTGTTCCACTCAACACAGCTCTGGCCCTGAAATGTCTGTGGAGTGGTTGCCATGGCAGCAGGCTCTCAAACGCAGTGTGTGTGTGGGTGAGCCGTGTGCAGCCCTACATTCAATACAATTCAAACTGACAGAACCACAAAAGACCAATCAGCATGAATTAGTGCATAGTGTGCCACAGGACACACTCTTCAAAACAACCTCACACGTACATGCCTCACATCACACTTCCTTCAGTTGTCCCGCTTAAAACAACCACATACGCAACACATACTCCAGAGTGACAGGAACCACTTGTAAACACTCACTGCACGCCATTTTAAGATTAGAAAGCGGTGTGAAGCTCTACCGCGGTAGGTGAATGAGGCGCGTGGAACAAATCTCTTCACTCCGTGTCTTCAGCCATTTTAAAAAGCCCATCAGAAACACTTCTTTAAAATGTCTGCCTCTTTCTTCAGGGGCTGCACTTACAGGTGTATCTGTCCACTCCCTCAAATATCTTTTTTTTTTTTTTTTTTTCATCCCTTTTGAGTCTATTCTGATCCGACTCTTCCTCCTCCTCCACTGCTCCTCATTTCTCTCTCTCTTTAGGAGTTTATAAGACATAAGTTGGAGGAAGAGCAGCGGCAGTTAGAGATACTGCAGCAGCAATTACTGCAGGAGCAGGCATTGCTAATGGTAACACACACCTTTCTTTCTCTTCCCTCTGTTTCTTTGCTCTGATCTTGTCAGTCCTCAGCCAGTTTTGATGTGTCTAATGTTACAGGACCCTTAAATAATGCTTTAATGATCAAACAACTGCTGGTATCAGAGTGGGGAATTTGGAGCATGGGTCTTCAATTAATGTTGATGTTAATGTTCAATTAATGTCAGTCACTAATTTTAATAAAATATGCATTAAAGAAAATACAGTATTAGGTTACAGTTAACTAAAGTTAAAAAGCTAAAGCCCAAGTTAAGCTTGATGTTTCATTGACCATCCAAAATAAAAATAAAGCAAAAAGTAAACATAAAATGTTATGTATATGCCAGCATTTGACCTTTTTCAACCTTTTTTTTTTTTTTTTTTAATTGTTTAAATATGTTAATGACTTTGCAATGCAATGTTTAGGTACATTTAGGTTCATTATGCATTATGATACCGAACAAATGCTACAGTATAAACAAGCTTAATATATATATGAATGTCTCTTATCCTCAAGAAGGCTGCATTTATTTGGTCAAAGAAAGTAAAAAATTGTGAATTATTATAAATGAATGTAACCATTTTGGATATATGTAAAACTGCTATTTATTCCCGTGAAGTCAAAGCAGAATTTTCAGCAGCCATTTCTCCGGTCTTCTGTGTCACATGATTCTTTTATTTCTTAATATATTTGTGGAAACTGTGATGGGGTTTTTTTCTGGATTCTTAAATAGAATGTTCAAGAGGGAAAAAAAGTTAATATAAATCTTTTGTGGCATTACAAATGTCTTTTTATTTTCAGTCAGTCAAAGAATGTTTTTAATTTTCATAAAAAAAAATAAAAACATAGCTACAGACCCCAAACAATTTCAAAAATTTCCCAGAGGAACCTTCCCGAGGGATTAATAAAGTTCTATCTAATCTATCTAAACAGGTTCAACTTTCTGGGGTTCGAGTGTATGTTTGGGTCCTTGAGAAGTATAAACCTGATTTAGAGCCCTAAAGCCATAAGAACCTCTACTAAAGTGAAACTCATCAAAGTTGGCTCACTTATGTGTTTAAACCCTATGTGTGCTTTAGTCTCTGTATCACAAATCCATTCGATCAATTATGTTGCTTGGATTAGCTTCATTTTAAATGTACAGTTTAATTGGGGAAGCAGTCAAAATATTCATGTGCAACAACATGATATAATTACACACAATAATTACCTCTCTGTGTACCCAATACGCTACGTCTATTTTACAAATTGTTTAATTGCTTTAAATCTTTGAGGGTAGAATTGTACAGTACAGTTAATGGTTTTTTTTTACTGTAAACGCTTCATAGAATATAATTCTTATAATCATGTTTTGTGTGTAATTATTCATTAATTCATAGTTTATTTTATTTGCATGTTGGGAAGGGGCATATGTTTTGCATTTGTGTGTGTGTGTGTGTGTGGGTATTTATGCATGTGACAATATGATGTGCTTTGTAGCTGTTTAGTATCCCTGCAATTAGAGTACTCACTTTTGCTAGTTAGTAAGGTATTAATTGTTTGTTCATGTGTGTGTAGGAGTATAAGCGTAAACAGCTGGAGGAGCAGAGACAGTCAGAAAGACTTCAGAGACAGCTTCAGCAGGAGCACGCATACTTGGTCTCACTGCAGCAACAGCAGCAACAACAAGACAAGAAACCACAGATGTACCACTACAGCAAGAACCTAGAGAACAACAAGCCAGCCTGGGCTAGAGAGGTACACATGTGACCTGCTGAGGACAGTAGCTCTCTGAACTGAACTGTCAGAATATAAACTCTAGTGTTTGGTCTCTCAGGTGGAGGAGCGCAGTAAACTGAACAGACAGGGCTCTCCTAAAATCTGCACTACAGTGTCTGACACCAATATCCAGTCCCGTTCGGAATCAATCAGCCAATCAGGAGCTGCACAGACCCCACCTATGCAGAGACCTGTGGAGCCACAGGGTGGGCAGGGCAAGGTGTGCAACCTGTCATTTCCCTCCCTTTGTAAATCTGTAAAGTTTCAGTTCAGTAAACTCATACCTTTTATACAGTTTATAGGACTGTCAGTTCAAATAAAATTTAGAGTCTTTAAAGTAATATGAAATAATAATAATAATAATAAAAATGGAATAAAAGCTGACTTTAAACTTTTGAAAGGATGATAATAATAACCAGAAGGAAAATGCCATCATTTCTGGGTTTTTTTAATGCTCCATGCTCTGGCTAACTCTTAACTCTTTTAATTACGTTCTTTTTTTCTTCTCTCTTTCCTGTGGGGCCCACTTGCTTCCTCTGCAATCCTTCATCATTTACGGGAACTTCCTCTTCACTTGCATATCCTACGCTGGATCTTCTACCTTTTTCTGCTACCCAACCCCGGTGGCCTGTTTCCTTTCTTTGCATGACACAATCCTGTTTCCATTTCTGCACAACTGCTTTACTGATTTGCACTCTTCTAAACCCCTTTTGTAAAAACATCCTGACTCATCTATCTCAAAAAAACATTGCATTCACTCTTCCACTTTTTTGTTACATTGACATACTACTTCTATTCATTGATCTGCCGTAGTTCCAGATGGCACACCTGGTGCCGTTAAAACCGTACGCTGCCCCTGTCCCTCGCTCTCAGTCTCTTTGCGATCAGCCCACTAAGACCATGTCCGCCTTCCCCACCCAGGATCCCTCTCCCACACCCACACCTCGTCCTCTCCACTCCAGAGAACTAGTCCGTCAAAACTCTGACCCCACCTCAGAGACCCCTGCCCCTCAGTCTCGGCCAATGAGAGACGACCGGGGACCCTGGATCCGTCTTCCTGAGATTGAACAACCTCCTAAAGTAAGACAAAATAAAGATGCTGTTTTAGATCCCGATCCTGGTGACTTTAAAAAAAAAAAAAAGCTGTATGTGAAAATGGAGAATATAATAAGTGTTTGCATATATCACAGTAATGTTCAGTTTTCCCATCATTCCTAACCCTATTTCCTCCTTTTAGATTCCCCAAAGAACAGCCTCCATAGCCACGGCACTGAACACGAATCTCTCCTCCGGCATCAGACACCCAGTTCGAGCAAGGTAACATGCATACATACACACACATTCAGCTGTTACACAAATCATTCGACTGCACTGACGGTGTGTTCTCTCTGTGTCAGTAATCCTGATCTGAGTCGCAATGAGCGCTGGGAGAGAGGAGATAGCATGAGCATCATGTCCAACCTGCCACAGACCGGCTCTCTAGAAAGACACCGCATACTCAGTGAGTGTTGTGTAGGTCAGGTTTTGCCAACACTGTGGAGCCGCATCTCCCCACAACCTGAAATGACCTGTGTGTCATGGGGACAACAGCTTCATTACAATACTAAATAATGTCTAAATCAGTCCCTTCATGATTTTGTGACATTTTTGTTTTTGTCCCCCCCCCCCAGCAGTTATTTGCCAGCATGCACATTTGTCTCTTGTTATCCCGATAGTTTAAAAAACAATATTAGCTAATCAAAAAACATAATTCGGAGCCAAAACACATTAATCAATGTTCCCCTGTCCTGCAGCAAATTATGAGTATTTTTGTGCTGGTGTCTCCATTGCCTTGTGCCCGGGGTACCAGAGCCACAATTTCAGCAATTTTCATGGAAGTACTTAATGAATGTGAAAATACAGAAAAAAACTTGTGTTAGCAGATTGAAAATATCATTAACTCATAGAGAGAGACTGCTAAATCTGACAAACCTGTCTTTGGGGACACCTGGGGACAATCGCAATGATTCATAAATAATAAATAGTAAAAGGTCATTATTTTTGGATATCCTGTTAAACAAATAGGTTCTTTATTTGCATGTACTGTATTGTTCTATGAAGAAACTTTAAACACCAGTGGAACCTGTTGTAAAACTTTTTCACAAGGCCAGGAGACAGACTTCGGATTTGGAAGCAATATTCTGTTTATTCTGAGGATTCTGTCTGTGGGCTGCAGTCATCAAAGCAGTCTGACTGAGGCTTGAATGCCTTGTCGTATATATACATTTTCAAGGAGGAGGAGTGCAGATGTGGAAAACAAATGGCATGTAACTACAGGATCTTTGGATAAGCTTTTCCCAGCCTTTATCTATTTAGCATACAAGTGTCATTCAAATGCAAAAGGTCATTTTTTGTGCAAAAAAGGGTTCTTTAGATCAGGAGTCACCAACTTCGGTCATGGAGGTTCGATGTCCATCCCTAATCAAACACACATTAAGCAGCTAATTAAGGTCTTATTAAGTATACTTGAAACTTCCAGGCAGGTGTGTTGAGGGAAGTTGGAGCTAAACTCTGCAGTACCAAGGATCAAGTTTAATGACCACAGCTTTGGATTACTAAAATGCTTTTCAGACTAAGAAAATAATGATTTAATAATAAAGTAATATTGATAAAAGGTTCTTCGGAGAACCCAAAATGGTTTATGTATGGTGAAAAACCCTTTATAGTTGCTGCAGACACACCCTACACTCTTAAAAATGAAGTGCATATAATGTTGTTGTGGATTTATTTCAGGCTCATCCAAGATGGATTCCTCCCCCACCCTTTCTCATGACGGCCGACACAAACCAGGAGAATCCCGAACCTCATCCAGACCCAGCAGACCAGCGGTGAGAGGCAAACACACACATTCACATAAACATAAGAGAAGCATGTAAATATACACGCTCATGCACAGAGTCCCAAATCATTCGCCCGTGTCTTGTATAGAATGAAAACACTCAACCCTCCTCGAAACACTAACCTCTGTTCCTTACATTTTCCTCCTCTCCCTTTATCCTTCTCATCCCTCTCTCCTCTCATCAATCTCTTTTCCTCCCTCTTCCTGCCCTCAGAGCTATAAGAGAGCAATAGGAGAGGTCAGTGCCCGTATCTGTGTATCAGCATGATGTCGGTCTGTGTTCTTGCATGAGTACATCGTCTCGTGATGATGTTTATGTGGATGAGGCTAAATGTCAAATCAACATTTCCCATTACAAGTTGAAAGTAAAGAATTATGACAATGTAATTCTGGGTAATTACTGCATAAATTTCAAAATTTATGACATAAAACCCAAATCAAATTAATTCTAGTTAGTGCATGATATGCTGATAAATTAAGCAAGTGAAAAACAGTTCACATATACTACCGTTTCAAATTTTTCAGTATGTTTTTTTTTCTTATTCTTTTTTTAAGCAAAGATGCATGATCAAAAGTGACAGTAAAGTCTTATATAATGTTATGACTATTTTGATATTCTACAGTAAATTGATAATTAGAATTATTTTTTTGTGGCACCTCAGTATATTTGTATTATTTTAAATATTTGTATTTAATTATAATGAGAAATCATTTCAAGTTGTGATAATATTTAACAACATCACTATATTTTTGCAAATAAATAAAGCTTTGCATTAGGTGAACATAAGAGACCAAAATTTTAAACGGTAATGTATTTTTTTTAATAATGCAATAACGATCCCATTGATTAGTGAACAACATGAAAACATCCTCTAAAATATTTTCTCTTTATTAATGTAAGCAAGCATTCATTTATAGGTGAACTATTCCTTGAAGATACATTAAGACAGGATGCATTATGTACATCTTGGATCATTCTTGAACGTCTCCCGTCTCTCCTCAGAAGTCTGTTGTCCTCTTGAACACCAGTCCACAACCACCAGCATCTGTAGGGGGACAGTCCCACGCTCATGGTCTTTGTGTGACCATATTTACCCTCCCCAACCAAGATCCCATACCCACACCCACAACAAACCCTCCAAACTCTATAGATAGCTTTTGAAAGACTGAATCCATGATCACAATCTTATGGTCTGATTCAATCTGCAGAGATCCAATGTGAATGTAATGATGACTACAGATATGTGGCACGTGATTAAGTGTTTCTCACTTGCCTGTTGATTTCTTCCTCGTGTGAATGTGTCAGGACCACGGTCTGTACTCTAAGGAGCGGGCAGAGGAGCAGCCGCGGCCCCCGGTGAAGGCTAATGATTACTCCTCTTCCTCAGAAAGCAGTGAGAGCAGTGAAGAGAGTGAGAGTGGAGAGGGAGCAGAAGAGGAAAGCCCTACTGACCGGTACGAGACGATGATATGTGGATATGTTACAGCTGTGTTTTGTTTCATTTTTCAATTCGTTTTTTCTTTCAATGTCTTTATCAGTCCACGTGATGCAGATTCTGACTCTGTTAACACTATGGTGGTCCATGAGGAGGAGGAAGGTGAAGGAGGAGATGAAGAACGTGCCGGAGGATATGGAGACCAAACCATGCTTGTACAGAGGGTAGGATGTTTGTTTGTATGAGTGTGTGTTTGTTTCATTACGACTACAATATCTCTTTAAAATGTAATGTGCTTTAGGCTTTAGATCTACATTTTGAGTACATTCAGCTGTCCTCCTAATTGAATTAGTTAAACCTACCAAACCAGAAAATATGTATATGGATAGAAAATATAATTTAATTCTGAATTATTGTCATTAGAATACGTTCCAGGTTTTGGGGGTCAGTACAATTTTTTTTTTTAAAGTCTTTAATGCTCACAAAGGTTGTGATTTATTAAATACAGTAAAATTATTAATTGTGAATATTAATATTAATGTTCAATACAAATCTGTTTTCTATTTGAATAAATGTAAAAATGTAATTCATTACTGTGATGGTAAAGCTGAATTTTCAGGAGCCAGTACTCCAGTGTTCATTATTTTCCTTCTGAAATAATTCAAAGCTCTGATTTGCTGCTTAAGAAACATTTTACATTTTTATTAATGTTGAAATCTGTTGGGTGGCTTATTATTTTTGTGGAAACAGTGATAATGTTTTTTTTATTCTTCGATGAAGTGAAAATTCAAATGCACACCATTTATTTGAAATGTTATTAATTTCCTATTAATTCAATACTTATGAGATTACATTTTAAATGCAGCATATACTGTTATTGTTTGACTAGCATATTTTCAATACCTACAGTTTGAGGGCCCCTAGCGGTAGTGTCTCCACAATCCCCCCCAGAAGCTTTTGAGCCTCTGTGTGCTTGCGTGAAACTAAAATAATGAATTCACTGCTTTTTTTGTTTTTTTTTGTTTTGTTTTTTTCAGTACCAATATGTGTTTGTTTTTGTGTGTTTGTTTCTGGCAGACTCCAGAGAAGCGTAGTCATAATGGATACACCAACCTGCCTGATGTGGTTCAACCCTCCCACTCTCCCACAGACTCTGCCTCCCACTCTTCCCCTGGGAAAGACTCTGCCTATGATGTGAGCTATCTGCCCACCTAACTTTTAAAGCTTTGTTCTCTCCATCTATATAATTGCATATTTTCTTTGCTTATTTGAGTCATTAAAAAATATATTGCCCAATGTGTGTAGTTCACTGGTTAACTTGGATCATGCAATCAATTTCAGTATCAGTCCAGGGGATTGGTGAAGGCCTCTGGAAAGTCCTCTTTTACTACCTTTGTGGACCTTGGAATGTACCAACCATCAGGAGGCACAGGCGATAACATGTCTGTTGGAGGTATGGTATTAAATTGTCTGACGGTTGCAGTGTGTATTTGTTTAAGATAAACATCTGTTCAATGGTTTTTGGTAAGATTTTTCGATTTTATTTATTTATTTTTTTTCCCTTTTTGGCTTAATACACACCTGAGTGAAAGTATTCATTCTTTTTTTTTTTTTTTTTTTAGTCCTATTGAGCCCGAACATTTTCCTCAATATGATTCTTTAGGTTTTTAATAAAAAGTCTATAATATAGTTTAGTTTCTCAATGGTAGTGTAAAACCACATCCGTTTTACCTTGTCAAAAACAGCTCTGTTCACAGGACCCATTTTAATGCATGGCCCTTTAAATACTAATGAGCTCTGCTAACCCTGCCCCTCTCTTCTGTCTGCCATTCTCTGAGAGTGTTTACATTAGCTGCAAAACTTGTTAAGTAGCACATTATTAGGAAAGGTACTTTGCAAAGATTCTTAGAAAGAAAACAACTTCTCACTGGATCGTGAATGATTTGCATGAACATCAACAAATTTAGATAGATCTGGGGCACGTTCCTTTAAAGGGGTCATACGGTGGTACATACACTTTTACAAGCTGTTTGGACTGAAATGTGTGTTGGGAGTGTGTGTACACGACCACCCTACAATGATAAAGATCCACAGGTAGTTTTCTTTTGATTTACTAAAAATAAGTTGCATGTTGGTGTGGCGTCACACAGACAGAGGCCACACCCACAATAGATGATTGACAGCAGCGTGTCACACAGACAGAACTGGTGTCTTACCTCAGCCCCGCCCTGAGTGAGCCGTCATCAGACCGAGCCGCAGAGACAAGCAGGACTCCTAAGAGATTGAGGTGTTTTGTTGTTGAATGTATTAATGAACACAGCAGTAGATTTATTCCCGACCTCTGAGTGACTGAAGAGGAGTAACGTTATGTTTGGTTCTGAAGGGAAACGTCCCCTTGATCAACCGAAATGCGTTTATGTTCGCGAGAATCATTCATGATCCAGCCTCACCTACAGAAGCAGTGAGTATAATGTCTTTAAATTAATCTTTGCAAATAGCCTTTCCTAATAATGCGCTAATTAGCAAGTTTCACTATGAATAAGGCTAAAAAAAAGATCCTCTGAGAGCATCCGGAAAAGAGGGGCGGAGTCAGCGGAGCTCGTGAAGATCTAAAGGGGAAGTACACAGAACAGAGTGATTTCAAAAGAGCTGTTTTTTACAGGGTAAAATTATCTTTGAGAAATTTTAAAACAAATTATATTACAAACTTTCCATTAAGACCCTAAATAATCGTATAAGCTAGTGGAAAACTGGGTTTGTATGACCCCTTACAAAAAACAATGTGTCTCCAGCGGCTCAGATGTTGGGAGTAAATGACGACTGCTATGTTCATTACATCCAACAATAAAACACTACGATTGCTTTGGAGACATTGTCTACCTCTGCTCTGACGTGTAAACAATAGCAGACTGACAACAGCTCACTCAGGGCCGGGTCTGTGTTTAAACGGCTGTGTCAGTCGGTAGACATGGGAGCGGCCTTGTATTGTCAATTTGCCAAGAATCTATGAAGGCTTTATCTGAGATAGTGCTCATAATTTGAGGGGATTTAAAAAAAAAAACACTGGGTGGATTTGTATCATTACAGGTTGGTTGTTTACGTTCACTGCCAATAGATATTATGTTCAAACACCATATAAAAGTGAATTTCGCATCTGAAGTCTCCTTAAATGTATAGCTGACAGATGACTCGGTCATTCAATGCTGTGTTTCCTGGTTCTTAGCTTGTGTCGTTTGTGGGTGTTGTAGGTCTGGGCTCTCGCTTTGAGCAACTGAAGCTGGAAGTAAGGAAAGGCTCCATGGTCAATGTCAATCCAACCAACACTCGTCCAGTTAGTGACACTCCTGAAATCCGCAAATACAAGAAGAGATTCAACTCTGAGATTCTCTGTGCTGCTCTCTGGGGTAAGAGATAAACAAGAGCATTTGTGTAGGTGTTTGTGTGTGAACTTGCTCATGTTAGTTATACTAACCACCTATTTAATGACGGTATCCCAGCTGACTTTTCTAACAATTAGTGGTGTGATGTGACGGAACACCTCAGAATATGTGGTAGTTGAATTCAGACCACAATCTGAGCACATGTAAACCTGATGCTGTGTGAGCTTAGGGCAGCATGATAAATCGATTTTCACAATGAAAATTACGGATACCACAATTATGTATTTGATCAATGTGACAATTAATCGTCCAACGTCCACTTATGCTATTCTGCATGCTTACAATGCACTTTTTCTCTTTCTGCAGGTTGTCTTGAGGGTTTTCCCCTTGTTTTAATTTTAGTACAAAATTATAATACCATTTATAGTTTTTTGCTTTTTTTTTTATTTAAATAAACCAATCCAATGTATAATTGACATTTGGCTTTAATACAGTAGGTTTTTCAGTTAGTGTTTTCAGCTGCAGTTGCTTTGAACAGTGATATAAACATCATTCAGTGTAAACTGTGAAACTCATATTTAATAATCACAATTACAATTTCAATTACTTGTCTTTGTATCCCTGGTGTTCATTTACAGTACAATATTACCAAATGTTAAACTTTTTGCACATTTTAGATTATCCCATTTGAAGCAACTGTCCTAGAAACAAAACCTTTTCCTTTTTTGTTCATTGAGCCGTTCCAATACAAGAAGTGATTTGTGACCTTGATTTTCTGCCATTTTCAGTTTCCTCTTTTTTCAAACTCATACTCCTGTCATCGGCTTGTCACTTGGCAGTCGGGCTATTTAAAGCATTTGGCATGATATGAATTAAGACAGGAAGAGTGGCTGTATGTGTGCTACACTTAAATGCACTCATGTGAACTTTGTAATGCTGTCTTTATTCCCTGAACATTCAAGACTAGTTTGGTGGTAGTGCCACCCTCTGGCCAAAGTGCATAAAATGTCCAAATGTGTTTGTTCTGTCAGGTGTGAATCTGCTGGTTGGGACAGAGAATGGTCTGAAGCTGCTGGATCGAAGCGGCCAGGGGAAGGTTTACCCATTGATTAACTCACGCAGATTTCAGCAGATGGACGTCCTGGAGGGATTGAACCTCCTCATCACTATATCAGGTTACACAAACATCCTATTCATCACTTTACATGTATGCATCTTCTCATCAATGTCAGGACTCATGGATACATGCAGACAGTTCATGTTCAGTGTCTCTCTCTCTCTCAGGCAAGAAGAATAAGGTGCGTGTGTATTATCTGGCCTGGCTGAGGAATAAAATCCTCCATAATGACCCAGAGGTGGAGAAGAAACAGGGCTGGACCACTGTCGGAGAAATGGAGGGCTGTGTGCACTACAAAGTTGGTAAGTGTGCTTATTTATCAACAAACTAAAGGCTACAGGAAATTGACAAACGCTTGCACTACTACTGGCTAGGAAAATATAGTTACGGTCGTATCTGAGGATAACTATTTTGGCACTGGAAGTACTTCATATATATATATATATATATATATATAACCTTTGTTTTTTTTATTTTTTCCAGTGAAATATGAAAGGATTAAGTTTCTGGTTATCGCTCTGAAGAATGCAGTGGAGGTTTACGCCTGGGCTCCCAAACCCTACCACAAATTCATGGCCTTCAAGGTAGAGAGACATGAGTTGTATTGTTTGATTTATTTTGTGCATAGCATAAATATTAAGGTCAGTTAGATTTTTGTGTGTGGAAATTAATACTTTTATTCACACAAAGGACACATTAAATTAAGCTTGAGACTAAAAACATTTAAAATGATGGGACAGGAGTAAGTTACATTTTAAAATATATCCAAACAAATTCTGATTTTATAGATATATTATAGATATAATATTTCACAATTTTACTGTTTTACTGTGTAAGAAAAAAGCATATGAAGTTTCCAAACCATTAACAAAAATGACCAAACTTGTGAAAGGTAGTGTAAGTAATAATCTTTATTTATTCATAGGTAATAGTTAAACGTATTACGTTAAAGGTGATAGAAAGTAGCCAATTACCACATTTTTGTGAAGTTTCTTCTTCACATCACTTCCTTTATAATATACAGCAAACGTGACAAACTCATTATCAAATTGTTGGGACTTTACCATTCCACATAATCTTTGTAATTTGCTAATATGTAATGTGCATATTTGTATGTCTTTTCAGTCATTTGGAGACCTGCCACATAGGCCTCTGTTGGTTGACCTCACAGTGGAAGAGGGTCAGAGGTTAAAGGTCATCTATGGGTCAAGTGCTGGTTTCCATGCCATTGATGTTGACTCTGGAAACAACTATGACATCTACATTCCTGTACACGTAAGTTAAGCTGTCACGTGAAGATATTTTCACAAGAATACACTGGATCACATGGGAGCGATCAGTGATTTGTGGGCCAGTTGGAAAAAAAAGTGAAAGGTTTTATAGCCCCTTTAGAAAGATAAATCTCCTTTGAACTCTAGTCCTATCTTTCACTCCCTCCTGCTCTGTTTGTCTGTAGATCCAGTCACAGGTGACTCCTCACGCCATAGTGTTCCTGCCCAATTCAGATGGGATGGAGATGTTGTTGTGTTATGAGGATGAGGGTGTTTATGTTAACACGTATGGGCGCATCATCAAAGATGTGGTGCTGCAGTGGGGAGAAATGCCCACTTCTGTTGGTAAGTATACACACATACACTGTTATATCATCAACTTTTCACAGAATTGCAAAACTGTTTAAAATTATGTAGTCTTTCTCTGGGTTAAAGCACATTAGCTTGAAATACCCAAGGGATTATTGCATTATTTTTGTTGTACGTGTGTTTAATAAAGTGATTGATAAAATATTCTTGAAATATGTCTTTGCTTGTATTTTGCGTGTAGCCCACATTTGCTCTAATCAGATTATGGGCTGGGGAGAGAAAGCCATAGAGATCCGTTCTGTTGAGACGGGACACCTGGATGGAGTCTTCATGCACAAGAGAGCTCAGAGGCTTAAGTTCCTATGTGAAAGAAATGACAAGGTAATCAATTTCCACAAACACACACACACATTACACTTCACACAAATAGGGCTTTTTTTTTTTTCAAAAGAAGATACTAAAAGAGATACTTAACCAAACCTCAATTAATATATATGCAAGCCTTGCCGTTCTGCTGGCAAAATATGGAGGTCACACTTTATTTTAAGGTCTAATTTCTCGCTATTAACAATAACTATGTAAACTGCTAATGTGCTGCTAATTAACAGTTAGGAAGATACTATTAGTTAAGGTATTACATAGGATTAGGGATGTAGAATATGGTTATGCAGAATATGTGATTTGTAAGTACTAATAAACTGCCAATGTTTTAATAAGACAATAATCAACTAGATCATACTGAGAATCGGTCCATATACTAAGTACAGTTTAAAATGTATATTAACTGTATATTGTTAAAAAAAAAAAAAAGAACAGGATCAAATGGTTGAACTGCTACAATTTGTGTAAAAATAACATTTACATTTACGCATTTGGCTCCAAAACGACTTAAATTGCATTCAACACATTCACATTTTGTAATTTCATTTTTTTTTCCTGAAAATCGAACCTGTGACATTTGTTAGTTGCCTCCAGAAAATGGAATGCGATTGAGCAAAGATGGTGCTACAATTTTAAGGAATAATTTAATTTGCTAATAAAAGGAAATAATGCTCTAACAGGTTTGCATACAATTTTGATTTTATTATATTTATTACAATATCAATTTAAATAGAATTACACAGAAAAATAATCTTCCCATTAAGCTCACCCAATTTACTCTGTAACTATTTTTTTCCTTTCTTTCAGGTGTTTTTTGCGTCAGTGCGTTCTGGTGGCAGCAGTCAAGTGTACTTTATGACCCTCAACAGAAACTGCATTATGAACTGGTGAAAGAGCTGTCACATGAACATAGATTCTGCTGTGTGCACACTTGTAAACACTGAAGAGATAACACACAACAACAACATCCACACACACCCTCACACGATGTAAATACACACACACCAACACACTCCTGCACAAACTTACATATAGAACAGTTATTTACTTCACATCTTCCTGAAGACACTCCTTCACCATTCTCCTGTGATCTCTGAGCCAACTGTACAAGGCGTGCTTGTGTCTGCCGTGAGCGCGCTACTGACCTCTGACAGAGCAATGTTGTGTTCATCTGATTCCACATGGGTTAGCTTTCAGCTCACCGGGGGCCAACGTTCCTCACTGCTAATATTTCTCAACTTTCTAGGACCAGACAAAAATACTAATTGTACATTATTCTACTAGAACTGTGTGTAAACTACGAGAATAGTTCAGCAGCGTGTGTTTGAGAGACTTTATAAGCTACTTTGAGCAGCAGAAACAACTTGAAACTGCAGTGGTGTGAGGTGGTACTGCGACACCTGTAATTTTCCATTTCATCTGTATAGTGCAGTAGTCGTTTGTTCTTGGTTGCATTCAGAGTTTCAGATATAAGTGATTATAATGTTTTCTTTCAACAAGTAGTTTAGAAATTTATTTAGAAATATGAGTTTCAACATATTCTGAGACGGCTTCCCTTCTGAGCAAGAGAAGGTTTTCGCTTTCTTGATGTATAAACAATAATCTGATGCCTGTGTCACCGAACTGTTGGTTTGATGGAAACGGTGGTGGCCAATTACGGAGCAGAATCCGGCGTTTTGCTTTTCCACTAGTCAGCTAGTGAGACTAAGTCACCCGCAATGGAACAATGGAGGTTTTGCTTTTCGAAGCACTTTTTTTCTTTCTATGTGGGAAGTATCATCATATCTACTACAGTTTGATATTCTCTGTACGTAAACGTGTTTGGTATTACTCCTACTTTTATTATCTGCTGTTCTATAGCTGTTCTATTGCAATACGTGCTGTGTGCTCGTTCTTGTTCAAAGTTTTAGGAGGGAGTTTCTCTTGGGTTATTCTGATTTTAGACGGGAAGATACAGTACAGTAAGTTACTCTGGATGTGACTGAAAAAGCTTTGCTTTGGCAGCATAAACATATAGTTCAGTTGTCACAATGTAAATTGTACATAGCAGCCATGATCGTATTTAGATCTTATACGTTTTCAGTAGAAAAGGGGGGGGGTTATACTGCGTTATACACTTGAGTGTGGTTTCATAACTGAGTCATGTGTTTGTGCTGTCAAAAGTGCTTGATTGCTTATGGAAGGTGAAGTTTATTTAGGCAGGCTTGTAGTTCATCAGGGATGTGTGCATTTGATCAGACTTTTTTTTTTTTTTGATATTTGGACCCCACCATTTTTTAGCAAAACTAACGTTATGTTTTAGACGAAGACTTGGGTGGATTGGAGAAAGAATATTCTTTTGTTTTATCTGACGGTGTGCAAACGAGCTGCGTGTGTGTGTGTGTGTGTGTTTGAGAGAGAGTATCAGTGGGAAATATTAATCGGTAACAAACAGTAGGATCAGTATAAAGCAATAGTTTAAGGATTATTGACGGGTTTGTGCCTGGTGTTACTGTCTCCAGCTCTGCAATACTAGACCAGAGATTTTTCTCAAGCTTTTCATTCATCTCCATGCAGATAATCTACATTTAAAGCAGTATTCACCAAAAAAAAACAATCACAATTTTTTCTTTTTCCCTATTTATTGTATAATTATTGTACACTAATCACAGAATATTTGACGCACTTTGTCCCTAGTTATAGTCATATTTTCCTAGTTATTAACACTATTTTAGCACCGATTTGTACAGTAACTTGTGATGGTACAATCATCATCTGTTACCTAATAGCCCCCCCCCACCAGACATATTGGCTGCTGTCACAGTCTAGACGACCACTAAACACTGATGACACATTTAGCAAGTCATTATTAAAATATGGCGGCGCAACACTTCAGACGAATAATTACAAATTGTTGCATTGCAGAGAGAGACGGGGGCTTAATAGTTTGAATTCTCATCATCTGTAAGTGAGCAAAATCAAATCGAACTTGAATGCTAATGTGCCATTTATGAAAGATTCGCACTTTCTGAGAGTTACTTCGTTTGTGCCCCTTATACTTCCTTTCTCTCTCTTGCTGTAGAACTTAAGCATTTTCTTGCTTAGTAAATCAAACTGCCATGTTTACTGAAATAACAGTGCCTTGGATTGGGGTTGGGTGTATTTGCTTGATCGTGTGCAAGTGTGTGTGTGGGAGAGCGCTGAGAATGTGATTGTTTTAATAAGAACTGAAGTTCAGGGAAGAGAAAGTCCAGTGCGCAGTTAGGGGTCTTGTGCCAACAAAGTGCACTTAAATTGACAATAGCCAGAGCACCAAGACAGGCTCCTCTCACTGTTTTTAGCACAAAAGCCATGCCATAAAGAGTTAATTCCTCCGGTTTGAAGGCAGCGCGTTCCTCAGATGTTTATTTAATGCTATATTAAAGTCCAAACGCCCTACAGTTACAAGACGAGCTCTTTGTTCTGGATGGTGATGCTCGTAGCTTGCATATCGTTTGGCCAAACTGGGAAAGCCTCTGGTTTTCATGCCGGAGGTTCACAAAAAGGTTGGAGTTGTCATGGTGAAGAGCTGTTCACATGCGTGTGATATAACAGCGCCCAGCATTCCCAAGAACTCTTGGAATTTAGTGAGATTTTGCCTTCACTTAAAAAGTAAGAGAATGTGTGTAACAGTATTCATGCCACTGGATGGACAGAATTTATGTTTTTATAGCAGAATTATCAGTAACAAAATTGAACAGAGAGGAAATATGCTTTAGAAATGAGATAATGGGTATATAATATTAAGATTACCGTGGATAATGGAAATTAATGGAGAAATATAATGTGTATATATACATGAATTTCTATAAATGTGAATTTCTATAAAAAGAACAGCCTCATCAGTAGAACTAAATAAATGAATTCATTGTTATATATCATTTTTCTGGCTGAAGAATAATCATTCGAGCACAAAGCTTCTCTCCTGTATATACGGCTGTACATTGGGTTAGACTCGTCTCTCTCGTCTCTTTTTCCCAGCGAGTGTTATAAAAGAGAGCGTGTGGGTGTGCGACTGTGCATGTGTGAATAGGAGAGCTATTTCTGATCCGCGTGTGTGCTGTTCATTATTCCCTCAGAGGAAGAGAGAAAAGACGGCGATTGAGGACCAGCGTGGTCAAACATACACGCATCTTCACTGGACTCGAGCCACATGTGCCACTCCAGTCATGTTTGTGAACGTTGTAGTCTTTCCACGGCAGCTGACCACAGTCCTGGTGTTGGTATCTGATCCCGTGTGGGTTGTTCTGAAGGTACACACGTTGTTGGCTTTATTGCGGACGTTATTGAATGTAATCAGTTTGCCTCATTCTGGTGTATTAAACCGATCTGTTGGATTGAAGGCTTGTTAGAAAACCTGGTTTGAGCGCACATGTAAAGATGACATCTTCCACTCCATCCCCCAGATTCGAATGAAATGCTTCTCATTAAATGCTTTTAAATCCTTTCAACCAGTCGGTCTTTAAAAAGCTAGACTAGGTGACGTGTGTAGCGGTCTTCGAGAGCTGCGGAGCTGTCTGGTTTTCGTTTTAAGGCCTTTACTGCTGTGTTTGAGGTATTTATCTACTCTACATGCTCTTAGCACTATGCTAACAAGTGGAATTTCTCTTGTCGTTCTCTAGTAATACGAAGTTAATCCCTTAGCTGATTTTTGTAAAATATTTACTACTCCAAAGAGAAAAAAAAAAAGTTCATGATTTGTAGTTCTTTTACGTTGTGCTTTTGGTTCAAACTCATAGCAGTAGCCAGGAGAGGTTAAAGGTTGTTTTTAGAGGACTTGATAACGTTGATCCTCTGTGATGGGTTGATTATCATTCTTTTCATTTACTTTCTAAAAGTTTTTATGTTTCAGAAAAAACAAAATAGATGTTTCAGACATATTTTTAGTGTTTTCTGTTTAGGAGAGGGAGTGCTTCAGATGATTTTAAGTCTTAAAGATTGAATGCATTCACACGTCTGTAATGTCTCAATACAGCATTATTTGAAAATTAAAAATTACTTGATCTCTGTTAAAATGGTGTAACTCTTTTTATTCCTTCAAGCTCATTTTATTATTTTATTTACATTCATTTGTTCAAATCATCATATTAACTCATTTACTTTTATGGCACATTAGATAATTATCATTTTGGTTTGACCATAAACACACTATAAACATACTGTTTCCTGTGACTTCGACCGGAAACAAATCAATTTACTCAAATAAACAAGCGCTTCTCAACAAGTTACTGACTGGGTTGTAGTAGATATTAGATATAAATACATTTTGATGTTAAGATTAAAAAAAACTTTCCACATTTTGGCCCAAATGTATCTCATGCAAGTGTTGGGTTATTGTTTTTGCTTTTATAATTACACTGTCAGATAAATCATTTCACTCTTCCAGTGTGAAGTCTAGGTCCTTGCATGAAACCAGTTGAAAACCACTTTTATGAATTGAGTCATTTCAAATAACAAGAGTATTATACAGCTTTGTGAGTGACCGGTGAACACACATTTAGTGGCACTGACTTGTATTTATTTATTTTTAGTTTCCTTATTCTCCTTAGGGTGCGGCACACAGGAAAACATGAATAAAAGCTTTTAAAAAATGTAAATTCTAAAGAAAAATTAAAGACAAAAACGTTGTTTAATTACTTATATACTGGAATATGCCGGCATACGCATCTATAAAAACATGGAATACATAAATTGTGATCTGTATCAACTACAGATGGATTGGGTACATCTCCTTCATCTTTTCAAATCTACATGCTCATGGAAACATCAGTACTTTAGACTCATTTTTCGGTATAGAAGACAATGGAAGTCAAAAAAAAAGAAAAGAATTCTCTTCAATGGATCCACACCCACCACTTAGAGCTCGGCCTCAAAATAAAGCATGTCAAAGCGTGTCAAATAAACCTTTAGACTACTCATTCAATGCAGATTCCTCCAAATGTACTTGTCTCTTAGTGAATGTATCATATAGTTCCAGCAAACCTTAAGTAAAGGGAGGAAAAAAGTGTGTGTGTAAACATTCTTATTTCAAACTTGTGGTTTAAGCCTACCTATAGTGTGATTGTGTATAGAATGATGTGGCACTGAAAAGATTTGGTGTAAATGTATAACTAATATTATATATATATATATTATGTACAGGGTTTTTTATTTATTTATTTATTTATTTTTATGTCAGGCATGTGTGTCAGTGTAGGCAAGTGTACATCATATGTACAGTAAAGTACATACATTGTGTATGATGAGTGAATAATGTGTACAGTAGTATGTGAGCTGTGTGTGCTCAGTTCCAAATCTTCAGGAAGCTGTCCCAAGAACCTGTACTAACAGCCATGCCATCATCTGTGACCCCAAGACAGCTCACACGATTGTCATGGCCAGCCAGCACCCCTGAAAGAAGAGTGCACATTTAGTTTTTATTGGGGCAGCACAAAAGTCGTACTTTAGTAGATTTCCCGCTTCATAGAACATGAAAACTACTGTTAAAATATTACGATTTTAAAATGTTTTAAAAGGCTGCATTTATTATTACATTCTTCACGTTCATAATTATTGCAGTCTTCAGTGTTACGTGTTACTTCTGAAATCAAACATGGTATGGTGAATTTGTGTTGAAGAAACTTGCTATTTAGATAACATTACTT
Organism: Enteromius unitaeniatus; assembly: GCA_032359435.1. NCBI lineage: Eukaryota > Metazoa > Chordata > Actinopteri > Cypriniformes > Cyprinidae > Enteromius > Enteromius unitaeniatus. Next base: position 9,603,235 of record JAUMHI010000040.1, on the reverse strand, counting down.
GCTATTAATGTTAAAAACAATAGTGCTGCTTGACATTTTTGTGGAAAAATATTGTTTTAGTTTTTTTTTCAGGATTCTTTGATCAATAGAAATGTATTTTTAAAGGCTTTTTTTTAAACCGACATCTTATTGTAACATCATAAAGTAATCATTTCCATCTAAAAAGCATATTTAAAAAATTGTATGTATGTACCATTTGAATATTTTTTAATATTGTATTTATGAAGTAAATGAGTAATTCCATGATTAATTGCATCCAAAATACGTTTTTGTCTACATAATGTGTATACTGTATTTATTACCTACATATAAATTCACACGCATGCATGCATATATATATATAATTTTTTTTTTTTAGATATGTTGCTATATATTAAATATTTATAAAATTAATTATAGGAATATAGACCTGTAAATACATGTTAATATTTTCAAAATATATACTGTTTACGTGTGTATTTATAAATGCAAAATAATACACAGATATATTATGCAAATAAAAACAAAATAAAATGCAATAAAGCTATTAAAGTTTACATTTAAATCTAATGCAAGTATTTAGTGCTAACATACCTTTTACAAACCACTTAAATCTTCTGCCTCTAAACCCTATAGATCTCACTATTCTTCAGGGACCTCACAATTCACAAATAAACCAATGAAAATAATAAAGCCAGTATGTTCACCTGCTCGGTCTCCCTTCATGGCGTCCCAGATGTTGCAGTTAAAGTCATCGTAGCCGGCGAGCAGCAGACGGCCAGAGCGGGAGAAGGCCACAGAGGTGATGCCACAGATGATATTATCATGAGAGTATAAACACAGCTCCTGATCGGCACGCAGGTCAAACAGCCTGCAGGTGGCGTCATCAGAACCTGTTGCAAACGCACTGCCGCTGGGGAAGTACTGAGAGATGGAGGAGAAAATAAGCCAAAAGGAAAGGTGATGTGTGTTTGTCTAAACAGTGCATTTACTCACACAGACAGCGTTGATGTCTGACTCGTGCCCGGTGAAAGTCTGTCTGCACATGCTGTCTCTGATGTCCCAGAGCTTAATTGAGGCGTCACAGGCCCCAGAGAGGAAGGTCCGTGAGTCTGGAGCCAAGGACAGACTCATCACATCTCCGCTGTGACCCGAGAACAGCGTGGTCTGCTGACCGGTCTCCACGTCCCAAAGAGCGCTGGAACAAACACAACTGGAAGGTTAATACGTACAACCTGCGCAGATATTATTGAAATGCATAAGTAGAAATTTAAAAAGCAAGCTTAACTACACGGTGTGTTTGACTGCAGTGATTCTCAACTGGTCTAATCACAAACTATGATAAATGCAAATATTAAAGCAAATAACCATTTTATCACGTGCAATAAACCAGCTCTTGCTTGCAATATCATCTTCTGTTTTGGTGTAAATATGTCTATTTCTTAAAGCACAGTAAAAGCTAGCTTTAATAACGTGGACCGATTGTGCGATATTTCTTCATCCTCCCATGAAACTCCACCAGGTAAAAGAAAATATCACCCTGATTAAAAATAAATTACTTGCAACGTGGATGAAAGCGATTTGTGATAAAAATGTGAATTCATTTTTTGGGGTTGCGAATACTAATTTCTCATTTTTAAATCATATTAAAACTTTATAATTATTAATACATTTTGGTCCTGTAGCAAAAGCAGTTGAGAACCACTGTCATATAATATAGTTTTCATTTTTTCCTAGTGAAGAATAGTGTGTAGTCATTGAACGCACCAGGTTGTATCTCCTGAACTGGTGATAATTTGATTGTCATCTATGAAACGGCAACAGGAAAGGTAACCTAGGAAATGAACAGACGGGAAGTAAATATGTCACACCCTGAAACTGCATGACTGTTGAAAATACGTCTCCTAGTCTTTTCTTCCAGACGTACAGATGCAGTCTGATTGCTGCCAGCGACAGTATGCAAACTGCAATTAATATTAATGTTGAGCATGTGTGTGTTCTCAAACCTGTGTGTCCAGGCAGCTCCCGGCTGACTCGAACATTGCCCTCTCTAGTCTTTAAGCTGTATATGGAGCAAATGTTGTCCAGTCCACCACAGGCCACAAAGTTTCCAGATGGTGCATACGCACATGTCATCACCCATGATGACCGTAAGGGGATGGCATGAATCTAGTTTCAAATGCAGTACATACATGCAAAAATGATGCATACAGGAAAAACACACATGGGGATAATCTTTACGACATAATATATAACTAACCATTGGACGATGCTAACTATGAACCGTCCTTCTAAATAATTTATTATTTTACCTGATGAATTTCATGTGACTTTACAGAGCACTTACTAAAGAGACAATTAACCGGGCATTCCCATTGTTTATTGAATAGTGATATTCCATGGAAAGCTGAACTAAAAAGCTTTTGGTTACCGGCTTAGTACTGCTTGGCTGCACTATCATGTTTTATGTGTAACAATATGATAGAGCCGCAGACCTTGTTTGTAGTGTAGCTGTCCCAGATGATGAGTTTTCCATCCTGTGAGGCACTAACAAGAAGCCTAAGGATAAGATAAGAAAACGGACATATATTATTATAGATAATACGAGAGAATACAAGAGAGGGAAATGGCCAGGAGGTGTTACTGAATGTTCATGCTACACGTATTTAGAGAGTTACTTTGACCCCCAGTTTCACAGACAAGGCTTAAACTAGTCCCAGACTAAATTGCATGTTTGAGCTGTCTCAGATGAAAATATCTTAACATATCTTAAAACATGTCAGTGTCATTGTTCTGCGTTAAGATGCACACCTGTAATATTTTCTTATAAGGCATTGTTGTAAAAGTTCCTCAAATATATTAATTTAACTAATGCCTAGTCCTGGCTTAAGCTAAACCCCGTTTGTGAAACCAGGCCTGAATGTATTCATTTAACTTACATCTTTCATCTGCATTCACTTTCTCACATTTCTGCACTCTTACTATATTGAGCTAGTTGTCAAGGAAAAATGAGAAGAAGCGTATATGTAATTCGCTTGTAGGTTTATGTTTTGGGCAAACATTTAGGTGGTGTACAGCTGCAGCACCTTTAAATTGAGGTAGTCAGTTTCAAATTGACTTGCCAGAATCCAATCCCCCTTGGATTTTAATGCAATTTTAAAAAATATTACAAGATATGAGCAAAGCAACCAATTGTTGTGATTTTCTGATTAACAATTAGCTTGATTAAATACACTAATGTATTCTCTATGGTTAGCGTTCTAACCATAAAGCCTAAGATAACATACAACCATATACAGCCCTTAGATAATATTTAGTGCTGGGCAACGATTATTCGCAATTAACTGCATCCCAAATTTTTATTTTTTTTAAATTATGCAATACATGCGTGCTTACTGTGTATATTTATTATGTAAAAGTAACTTAAATTCATGTAAATATTTAAGAATAAAAATGTTTATACATTAAATATATTTATATTAATAAACAGCTGGTTTATACACATATATATATATATATAAACATATATAATATATGTGTGTATTAAATATAATAATATATATATATATATATATATATAAATAATATACACAGTAGACACACTTTTTTCACACAGTAGTCTTTTCATAAAGAAAATGTATTTGGAATGTAGTACAGCTCACAAAAATGTCTTTATAGAAATTTCTTTCCATTGTGACAGTAGCTCAGCCAAGGATGATTAGCCAACAAAGACTAATTAATATGTGGGTCAGTGTGTTGTGTTGTTCATTGTCTTCTGTGTCATCAACAGGTGCAAAGCCAAAGCCCAAACCACAAGTCACGCTCATCTGCTACTTTTAACTTTTTGTTTTGTTCTTTTTGATTCCAGGTGCGTTGGGTCAATTGTTAGAAGGATGCGGATAAAGATACCTGGAGTCTGTGCCCCAGTGCATGGCGTAGATTTTAGCCAAATGCCCACGAAGTGTGCGCCTCGTCCTCATCTGTATCCTCCCCACCGGGTCCAGGCCCGCTGTTATCTACCACACACAAACACAAACTCCACATAAGTGAAAACCTAAAGACCTCCCGAGATCACATCATCCAGCTCCTATGTGTAATTACATCTCACCTGAGTGAGTGTGGAGTCTCCACATGCTTTCCTGGCATCCTGAGAGACAGAAGACAGTGTTAGGTGAATCATTATATTGTCACCATTGGTAAGTGGGGGTGTGACCTTAATAGCATTACTAGAAATTGTTTATGGCATCTATACTCCTCTAAAAGCCAAACACTGAAACTACACCAACACTGACAGTCTTGAAATTGATTAGATTATGAGTTTTATTTTGTTCATATGTAAGGAATAATGTCATTATAGCAACATAAACCCCATTGCAGTATTTTTAGTATTAGGACTCACTCTGATCTGATTGCGCAGTTGCTCAGCCTCCTGTCGAAGCTGCTCGAGCTCACTCATCTTGAAATCACCTTTAACCTTTACCCTCTGACCTCTCTCACCCCCTCAGACACCTGTAAATTAAAAAATGATATATGAATAACATTCTCTGTGAAGAATCACAGTCGAGATGCGGGTTTGACAAGCTGACAAGAAAAATCCAAATGTTGTAAAATAAATGTGACCCAGGACCACAAAACCAGTCATAAGGTAAAATTTTACAAAACAATAAATAAGCTTTCTATTGAAACATGGTTTGTTAGGATAGGGCAATATTTGGCCGAGATACATCTATTTGAAAATCTGGAATCGGAGGGTGCCAAAAAATCAAAATACTGAGCAAATCACCTTTAAAGTTGTCCAAATGAATATCTTATCAATGCATTTTACTAATCAAAAATGACATTTTGATATGTTTACAGTAGGAATTTAACAAAAAATCTTCATGGAACGTGATCTTTACTTACTTTCCTAATGATTTTTGGCATTAAAAAAAACAATAATTTTGACCCATGCAATGTATTTTTGGATATTGCTACAAATAAACCCCAGCGACTGAAGACTGGTTTTGTGGTCCAGGGTCACAAATGTTGATTGTAAGATTTATAGTCTTTGTTTGTACTTATTGTAAAAACATGTATTAAAGATATGTTTAATAAGGATCATTTCACTGTGCATATGCTGCAAACTGTAGATTAACATTACAGCATAATCTTTGATCTCTTTTTAATCTGGCTAACAATCTTTACTACGATAGGATTAATATTCTGGGAGCCATTCCAAACACACAAACAAGATCAGGGTTGTCATGTATGGCATATAAAATTGCGCATATCGGAATCTAAACTGAAATTACAAACGTTCATTTTTTCTAAACTACTTTCTATACAAACTCCACTTGCCAATATTGTTATTTTAATTGAATTGAAATGAGAAAAAAGAATAGGTTGCCTGACCTGAAACCACACATGAGGTTACACATTCAAATTGGCATGCAAAAACACACAGGATTTTTGCATGTGTTTTTTTCACAGTCAAATATATAACAAATCATCAACCAATCCCATAGTCTTTTGGACCTTATAACCAGTTCTACTTTGCATGTTTCCAGTTATATCCCACAGATCTCAGTATGGCTATTGTATCAGTGCTGATGGGAACTCTGAGACACGGATGCAAAAATTATTGTTATTACCCCCTTGCCACACATACTTATTATAGAGCCTTACCTCCCACAACAACACACACAAAAACACAACATCACAGCAGGAAGAGAGAAATTAAGCCATGTATAGCATCAATCTGTGAGGAAACTCCACACAAAAAGCATAAAAGCCACATACGCCCACCTGAAAACTTACATCACCACCCATCATGGAGATAGAAGCAGCACAGCAGTGATGTATAATCCCATTTTACCCATAAATGGCTTAGATCTGAGAAATCTTGGCTAATCTCAATGACTGAAACCCCTCCTGCACCTTTAAAGGTATTCAAGCATGTTGGAAGAAGAGCAACTGATTAAGGAGAGAGGGGTTGGTTACCATCTGGTCCATAGTAGTGCACCACAATACCATACAGACTGTATAGTGTATGAAACCAGCTAAATATAGATAAGAAATAGCCTTGGGATTAAACATTATCTATTTATTAACCTGTTGTTTTTATCTTCTTTGCAGCGGGGCTGTATTATTGTCAGCACTATGTAAAATAATACGACTTCATACATTAAATATGACTGGAGTGGGCTGTCAGCTGATAAGCACCAAATTGAGAGCAGAAACAAGGCCACCACCTCGGAGTAGGCAGATGTTTTCTCCGTCGCCATAAAACACGGGTAAAATGTTTTGTACGACTATTATACACGCAGAAGCTGGTAAACAGATGAGATGTGGAGACAGCATGTTGCGTCCGGCTTTTAGCGTCATGTTGCCGCAGAATGGCGCGTGTACACAACCATTTGTGGTTAAATCAGATTAAATAACCAAACTCTAAAGCGCCTGGAAGTTACTACTAATATGCTCGTTGGAAAGGTGCCCTTGATGTTCTGTTTGCATTAACTAAAAAAAAATGTCAGACTTTGCCCCACCCCTACAGCTGAATGCATATGCACTGTCTGCATAAAGCAAGGAAAGGGAGAAAAGTAAGCGGCATTTCTTTCTTATACTGGCACCAACCGCTGTTTTCACTAAAAACCGCAAACTATTTAAACCTCGTATCCTTTTAAACCCGGGAGACAGCTGCAAAACGTGCGTTTGCTTTGTCACATGGGTTACGTTTATGTTTCAGACCATCCTACGCCCAGAACAGCAGATTTACGAACGTCCTCTTTTATCATGCTACTGACATTTGCATATGGCAAGCCGTTTTAACAAGTAATACAAACTGACTAGTATCAATATGTAATGCTATTTTTTTTTTCATCCTAATCACGTAATTGAGTAATTACTAGTATCTTATATTGGGATTTAGAGTTCCTAACTAGTATGATACCTAGTATATCCCATCCCATGGGGTAAAATACCATTTTACCAGTAGATTAATTACTTGCTTATTCTTTAGTTACGATTGCAGTTTCTTCTCCATTTTTTTCTGGTATTAACCAATCAAACACTGGTGGCCATTTATTAACATGACAGTGTATTCAAATTTGTACTAGTAAAAATGTTTCTCTACCAATAAGATTTCAAATGATCAATAAAGTAGCCATTCTAGCCTGGTATTACATGACAAGTATAAAGCAAGTGTCAATAGTGAGATAACTAAGGGATAAATACCAGTGTAATAACATAAATATGAACATAAATATTTAATACTGGTAAAGCTTAAATATATTATAGTAACAATCCAGATAAGCAAAAAGTGTAAGTGCCCTCTGAATAGTGAAAACTGGACCGACTGGAATGAATACTAGTATGAGGTGAACAGTGGGCTATTAAGTGGGTTATGTATCTAGAGAAAGTTACAATTATAGTAGTCAGTATTAGATTGATTACTGGTCATTTAAAATAGTGAATAAATATATTTAGTGTAAAGCAGTAAATGTTAAAACAGCTTGCCATAATGAGTGCTGTGGAGTAAAGCGCTGGAGGCTGCGGCCAGCTGAAGAACAGGAGGCTTCTGCTCCATCAATTCACGACTAAAACAACACATGCAGCCCCTTTAAAAACAAATCTTATGTGATATGTAATCTTTATAATATTCCTATTGGTTGTGAATAACAATCCACTAGTGATTTAGTGGAGGGAAAAAAATCTGTAAATCCCAAATGATCGAAAATAGCACATTAAAACTGAACACGAACCATTTGAATCGTCCACATCTCCGATTCCTATCCTACTATTCATCCATATGTCTTGTGTGGGTCACAACAATCTGATGAATCTTAGAAATGAATAAAGGCCTACCTGTTAATCTTCCTGTTTGGCTTCAGTCTCCGCGTAAAGTGAGTGGAATGCTGAAGTGGGTGGCGGAAGTAATTCGCAGGGATTTTTTTCCTTCTGGAAAGTGATTAGGACTGCATACTGTCGGGTTTTTCCTAGCGCTAGTTAGGCCTCGGCGACTGTGTTTCATGTACGAAACCAATCAAAACGATGGTATCGTGAAGTATGGAGCTACCATGTCGCCCTTTTCGTTTAGTGAGGATGGGAAGAAGCCTTTTTCCACGGTATTCCCGACAGACGTTGCTACTGGGAGGACAAACTTATTTTGCGCCTCAAATAATATAATTACCTACAGTTGTCCAAATACAGTAAAGCGTTCAAATGAAGTCGTTGTCTTTAAATTGCGTCGCCTCTTCCCTCCCGACTGTCTTCTTCCTCCGTCTTCTCGTTCTGGTCTCTTCGTTTGGACCGTCGCTCCTCGTTCAAGAAATGACGGATTCAATACAACGCGAGGCACCCCGTGGCCCTTTAGAAAAATTAAAATAAAGTAACCAAAATCGACTTGGTTATCTCTCCGGAGGAGCATACCCGTCCATCAGTTCAAATGTGACTGTGCCAGAATAGAAGGCGGGGTGGATTTAACATAAACAACAGGACAGTTGTTTTTCTAAATAATTCAAATAATGTGCGCTTGCTCTGCTGTCAATTCAGTCCCGTGTGAAATCAGTCGGTCTGCAGCAGAAACGCGTAGCATCACATATGCGCGATTCAACCACACCCATTTTATTGCGAATGTACCACTGCGGCGCAGACCTCCACCGCCAAGCTGCCAAACGGGGGGATGCACAGCACCTCACGCTGGAGCACACTCGAGTTTAGGCCGCTAATACCAGGTCTTTCGTCAGAGGTGAAAGAAAGAATAAGCAGATCTTAATTTAAACTTCTGTGGAAGATAAGAAATAGATGTTTTGGAGAAAACCGTGACACTGGACAGAATTCCCCCTACGCGCCGCTCAGTCACTATGAATGTCAGTGTTGCCAGATCGCGCAAGAAGAGGCGAAAATAAGCGACTTACCTTGAAGAAGAAGCATAAGGGAGCTGAGAAAGGAGAGCAAACTATAATAATGATGAAGGGCGAGGCTCCGACGGGGTATTTGGATGTGCCGTTAGTTGCTGTCAGTTTGTGCTTTTATTGCAATTTTTTACTTCCAACTTAATTGAGCTATTAATAAGCTAGTGTTTTGAGGGCCAAGAACTAGCCATAAAATAAAGAAATACTCTCTCTCTATGACTAATGGTTTATTGTATCGAATATAAGGCTATATTTGGTGTTTTGTGTGGACTGTAATTAAGATTGATTATATGGATTGTTGTTAAAATTGTTAAATAAAGTATATTAAAGTATATATTTTATGTTTCAAAAAGGGTGTTTGCATGTGGGTAAAAACGAACCATATATTTTATAAACACACACACAAGTTGGTTTTTGGGATTTATGGGGACTCTCCATAGGTGTAATGGTGTTTATACTGTACAGACTGTATGTGCTATTGTCCTACACTGACCCTACGCCTAAACCTTACCTAATGTAAACCTTACCTTACCTGTAACCTGTTTAGTATGTTTTTTTAAGCCTTTTGAATTACAGGGACACTGAAATGTCCCCACAAAACACCAACATATTGTAATACCTATGTCATACCCATGTCATTATACAAAATTGTGTCCTCATAAACCCGCACACACACATATATATATATATCATAGGCAGACATAGCAACAGCGATTAACTGTACTTATATTAAGCCAGAAGTTAAAAGATTGCATAGTTTACTAAATTCCCTTATCACATCTGTCTTTTCTGTTCTGATTGAGCATATTTAATGATACATTTATTTCCAGTATTTTTCAAAACATTTCTAAAAATAGGCCTACTCAACATCTATTTTTATCCAGATAAGTTCACAGACACTTTCTCAAATTACTTAGAGCTGTAATTAAAATTCCCATGTAAGGGCGCTCAGTAATGCAATGCACACTTTTTCTCTAGAGACATAAACTGCCACCCACCAGAGACACACTCCTAATTACACCTGCCATAATTACAAGTTGAGGGGAGAGGCAGACAGATGATTCTACTTTGCACTTGATGATTGGCCCGTATTAAAATTTATGACCGATCTATGCTGTACTGCTGTGAATGAATATCAAATAGTGATTTACTTGTATCAAACAGTGATCTACAACTCTGCACCATTAGACTGGCCCACGCATAATGGCCAACAAAATATGGTCAGCATGCATTCCCCTCTCCCCAAATGTAGTGATGGTACGTTCCATCTGCCCTACTCCCCATAAGGGACTCTAGTATAGCTGTGGATGGGTTGCCCAGCAACACCATTTTCACAGATCCATGCAAGCAGTATGTGGTTGGATGGACACGAACTGTTCTGCATGAATCCTCCAGACATATATTCATTACCACTTAGATAGATGTATCTTATCCAGGCTATGATGTAGATAATGCAATAGCTATAAGCAATACAAAAATGCATAGGCTAATTAAATGCTTTAAATATACTTCTGCCAACAGATGACATGGGCAGAATGAATGGATGGGTGAGAAGATGAGGAGTGCAGTGTGATCACACTCCTTCTCACAGGAGCTAAACAGGGCTCAGATTCACAGACACCAGAGAAAGAGGAGGGTTCACATTGTGGTGTCAGAACGAGCAGATTTTGGTGCAACGACACTGGCTCTAGTTTGTGTTTTTCATTTGTCACCCTCTAGAGGGCGCTATTGCTCTTTCTTACAGCACGCTGGGGAAAAGAAAAGAAACAATTACTGTATACATTTTGCCATTATTCGAATTAAGGCCACAATATAAATCAAAGTATGCGTAAATAAGTAAATGCCAATCTAATATTAAATGATTGTTTATTTCCAGCAATTATTTAAATATATATATATATATATATATTGTGCAAAAAATGAAATCAACTAGACAATATTTTCTGAAATGTTAGGAAGATGTTGTTTGACCTTTTTATCCAACCAAAATTTAAATGAAGAAGCAGTGCTTAATCTAGTGTTCTCCTGCAAGCTTCCTCTAATGTTTAACCCTGTTGTGTGTTTAATCAATGTTCATAGGTCAAAGGTAGACAGAAGTTTTCTTTTTTTTATTATTTATACCTGTCCAAACTCATAATTTATGCAACACAACTGCTCTTTACTTGAAATTACCTTATATTTTCCGGAGAGGCAGTTTCCTTTTTTGGTGATTCTTCTCTGACTATCTGTATTAATAAGAAGTGCAGTTTACAGAACATTGTAGCTCTCAAAAACAATTATATTCCGTTTTCTTTCATTTCTATATAAATGCCATTTATTCTTACATGGATCCATTTATATACTTACATAATTTATCTTTTTTTTTTTATCTATAACTAAAACTCAAAATCCCAGGCTGCTGTTGACGTCATTATTCTTCGACACTGACGACAGCAGAACGCGACAGATTGAGTAAGATTTACCAAACACTTGTGGGTTGCTGTTTCTTTAACATCACGACCAGATAGCGTTATCGAAGTAACACTATACCAGTGATGGAAGCGAGGCCGTAATTTATTCTAGTCCTCGGTTAGCAAAGGCGAAAACCCAAACCGTCTCTTCTGAGCTTTGCAATCACGCATGCAACATTACATCTCGCAGTGAAATACTGCCTTGGATCTTAACCATGACTTTGAGCATGGACATCAGCGTTTCTTTTCTCAAGTGCGAACTCGCCTCTACTGTCGACCAGGCGGTGAGATGCGCCGTCGAAACGGTTTTAAAAGAAACTGCGCGAGTCGTTGGTCTAAAGCTGGCCGCTGCTCGAAACGCAGCTGCAGAGTCGCACAGAGAAAACCAGACCCTGCGCGAGAGGCTGGAGATCTCCGAGAGCGAGCTGAAAGCAGTGCGCTACTACATGACTGCGGCCGAAAAGAACATCAAACAGTGTTTACTTCTCAACAGAAACCAGGCCGGGGCTAATATCGTGCGACCAAACGCAGACGACGCACTTTTTGTGATTCCGTCGCGCGCTGCGGATGGAAGCCCAACAGTACAGACGCAAAGCAGAGATTCCTCCCGCAAGAGTTTCCGAAACTCACCGGGAAGAATCCACAGTTCCAAAAATCTCCCTAGTGTTGGACTCTGTCTCCCTACGGTGCAGTCCGACTGGCCTCGGGAGTGCGTCAACCGCAGAAAGGCAAGAGGAGGGACCTCGGTAGGCAGCAGTTCAGCACTCGCGAGTGAACCCACGGCCTCACAAAATCTTGTGGAAAACAATCCTGCTCTCTACAAACCAGAAGATGAGCCAGAGGGCTCGTTTTACATCACCAATGAGGGTGAAAAAGGTTACATTTTTATCCTTTTTTACCATTTGCAAGTCGAATACTGCCAAACCTGTGAGCACAGAGTTGGTTATCAATGTTGCACAGTCTAATATAATTTTAAGAGAAAAACTGAAGTGAATAGAAACAATTTTAGACAAAAAATAATGCATATATACATATATGTGTATGTATGTATGTGTGTGTGTGTATGTATATATATATATATATATTTTTTTTTTTTTTATTATTATTTATGTGTGTGCGGGTTTATGAGGACACAATTTTATATAATGACATGGGTATGACATAGGCATTACAATATGTCTGTGTTTTATGAGGACATTTTCAGTGTCCCTGTAATCCAAAAAAGCTTACAAAACATACTAAATGGTGTTTTTTTGAAAATCTAAAAATGCACACAGTTTCCTGTAAGGGGGAGGTTTAGGCATAGGGTAGGTGTAAGGAAATACAACATACAGTTTGTCCTGTATAAAAACCATTACACCTATGTGTATGTGTATGTATATATATATATATATGTGTGTGTGTGTGTATATATGTGTGAGTGTGTGTATATACATATATATAATATAATATATATATATAACAGACTAGTATATAAATACTCAGTTATGACCGAATCTCCCCAAAAAATGTATCCACATCCAGGCACTCACCTTGCAAGCAAAGTACAATAATCTTTATTGTATAAAGCACACATAGTCTTGCTTGTGATCACTTGATGCGCAGCTGGTCTAGTTTTTTTCTTTGACTAATATGAAAGTTATACTTGGTTTTTATTTTTTCAAAATCATGAGATTTCACAGCAAAACTACCACAACCTAAAGGGTGCTTTTAAAAATAAATTTTACATTTTACATTCTAAAAATATTTGAACATTACTTTTTCCTATGTTTTACAGACAACAGTTCGACAGTAACAGACAGTGAGAGGAGACATGAGGAACCAGAAAATCCAGACCCCTCTGCAAACCCACCAGAGGATGCATCTGACATGGGAAAGTTTGAGTTTGAAATGAGCACACCAGCCGGGAATGTCAATGAGCTGGAGCTGATACAGGTGATGGAGGACTCTGATGATGTCAAACAGGGCACCATTAAAATCGAAGACGATCCTGATTCCCTTACATTAGAGCCTCCTTCATTAAATCTAGCTGTAGCGTCTTCATCCAACTCCATGCAAGAGTTAGCACAAATCTCCTTGCCTTCGATGCGGGAGAGTGATGGTGATGCTTTGCTGGCCTTGGCGGCACCTGTTAGTATCGACTCTGGGTTCACTAGGACTATCGAGAGCCCTGATAAAGTGCACCGCTGCAACGTTTGTGGCCGGGGGTTTAGGCGCTTCTACTGCTTGAAAACACACCAGCGCATACACACAGGAGAACGCCCATATCCTTGCAGATATTGCGAGAAACGATTCCGCCATTTGGACAGCTTACACAAGCACCAGCGCATTCACACAGGAGAGAGACCGTACCGCTGTGCTGAGTGTGGATGCTGCTTCAGAGAACTCGGTCAGCTCAAAAAGCACCGACTCAAACACTCGCCCACATTTGTTCCGGTGGCAAATCCCACCTTCCCTCTCCTCCCAGCCGGACCCTCCTATGTCTGGCCACATCTCAACACACAGTCTTTGGATTCAGTCTAGGCATGTGACAGTATTTTCTAAACATGGTGATTGTGGAAACTGGTACGTTATTACAGCAGTATTCAATGATGTTACAAAAACATGTTACAAACTGATTTAAAGTGCAAAAGAGTGCAATAATAAAGAATTAAGAGTTTTTTTTAATGGTTATCTAGCTATATTTTCTGGGCTGGTGTGTTTTAGTCCAGCTTAAAATGTTCAAGTGTAAAAAAAAAAATGCATATTATATAATGCCAAGTATTAAATACTCAATATTTCACTTGTTGTTGTTAATAAATACCATAGCAAATGCAAAATCTGAATAGTTGCTTTTAAATTAATACTCTGACTTTCTTCAAACAGGAATTCTTTTAGCACTACTCTATGTAAAGGGGTAACCACTGTCTTTCTGCTGTTCTGTAAGTGCCACGTACTGTTGGAGCATGAATTTGCATTTCAGTTTGGCTGGTTTACGTGTTTGTTTGTTTTTAAGTGACTTATTTTATATGCAGCATACATGTCATGCAGTGTCATAAGCTAATGTGCAGTGCAGTCTAACAAATCTTTACATTTTAGAAAACAGAATTATTATTATTAGCCAGAATAATTCAATGTATTTTGAAGTGTGCATGAATACAGTACTATATGTTCTTTACCACAATGTACAGTGTTACCAAATACCAGCAAATGTCTGATTCAGTCCAAGGCCTAGTGAAGAGAAGATGTATGCATTTTATGAGAATATATGTTATGGTATTTATTATGGTTATAGTTTTATATATATATATATATATATATATATATATATATTTGCCAGATTGTGTAAACAGATTCATATGTACAAAACGTCTCATACACTGTGCAGCATAACTATAATGAGTTGTTTTCATAGATAAAAACAATGCAAGCGTTACAGTACAAAGCATTTAAAGGGGCCCCATCTGTGATTAAACATTCACAATAAGGCATTTTCTGGCCTTGAGACTTGATCCACTGATCCCCACACAAAAAAATGTGCATCCTGCACAAATCAGAACTGAAACTAATTATTTTTGTATTTAGTATGCAGCACTTCAGAGATTTTTAAACACATAAGAATGAAGTATAGCAGAAAGTAGAATGTTGAGTTTTTTTGTTTGTTGTTTTTTTTCCCATGTTAAGTGGGTCTATATAGTGTAATCTGATCAAATGTTTGACTGTAGTTTTTACAATAACGAATCAAATAGTAAACAACACGGTTCTCTTGTGGTCAACTCAAAATCATTTCGTACTTGTGATGTTTCAGCCGTCCTCTCTGTGAAGTCACATGGGCGCTTCTTCTGTCCCGTGACTCCCTTTCTTTCTTTTTTTTAAACAAACTGTGGGACAGGCAGGACAGTCCAGCCCTGCTGCAGATTAAGAGTACGTGATCATTAACGGATCATTAATGATCTCAACGGACTGTTACATAATCGATGTATGTTTTCATTAGCTCTTGCTGTCTGTTGTTTCTAGTCAGGTTCTCCGGGGACAGGAGAGCGTGCTCCTCACCATCCGTCATGTCCCGGGGGTTTGATGATCACGAGATCTGAGGCTGCAGACGAAAACTTTCCACCTGCGATTCTTTAAAGAAACGAAACCAACGCGACATGATGCTCTGGTGAAACATATCGGTTTCAGGACATCCTGCATCCACATGGTCAAAACGAGTAGTTTGGCTTCCTTGCGGTTTGTGTAGTTTCTTCCTAAAAGCGGAAGTTACATACCGCTTTTAGATTGGCGTCGCCGCCGCTGTTGTCCAAAAGGACAGGTAGGTCATGTTTGCTTCTCCATCTTCTTACTATACTTCACCGTATGTGTCAGTATACCCTTAAAACGCACAGGCATCGTTAAGTGCTCAGGGAGGTGGCGGGCTCATCTAGAAATGCCAACTGCTTGTCTGGGATTAATGTCTGCTTGTTTATTCAGACAGCTACTACTGATGTTAGTTTAGCAGAGAGATATTTTAATATTCACGTTATTATCCTTACATGTGTAGGACCTTAATGCAATCTTTTGTTTTTAGCGCGTAACAGTTACTTCGGGTTGTTTACATTGTCATGTACTTCCGCTACTAGAAAGATGCGATGTTTTGTTGTAAAAACGCGCTTCAGGAGGCGACCAGGGTCTTACAGTCTCAAGGTTTCAATGGTCATGAAAAAAGTATATTAAATATAACATTCGCATGCCTCTGAAAAGTCGTGGAGATGGGCATTTTATGGTGAAAGCAGCTCCAAACTAGACATTTTTGAAAGCACAAAAAGCAATGTAGGAATTAATAATCGAATAAGTAAAACTGTAATATTCAGATTTAAAGTATATTTTAAGATGTCATTTATTTATATTATGGCAAAGCTGAATTTTCAGCAACCATTGCTCCAGCCTTCATTATAATAATTGACAGTTGTTTTAGTGATTTACTTGGATGCATAGAAAGAAGTATGTCACATTTAAGCAGTGTAATGTGCCTTTGAGAAATAAAAGTATTAAATAAAAAAAACTTTAATGACCCCAAATGTGCTATAGTGTGTATTATGAATGTCTGAATAATAATAATAATGATAGCTTGTTCAATAGCTCAACTCTATGACATAAATTGTCTTTATTTGCATGTGCTAACCAGGAAACACACATATGGTTTCTAATTGCAGGTTCCTGTTTTTCAGACCATGGCAAACGAGCATTCTCCTCTTCTTGTGCACGGGGTGTACAGCATGACGGGTGATGCTGAAGATTCCAGGGCTGGACCAGCAGGGACAGGAGAGGGATCCCCCAAATCAACCCCCCGCAAACTCAACACCTTCTTTGGTGTCATGGTGCCCACCATCCTCTCCATGTTCAGTATTGTACTCTTTCTTCGCACGGGTGAGTGAGAATGATGGGAAAAGACAGAAGTCAATGACCAGAGACTTGATAAAGTACTCTCCCTCTACGTGTGTTTTTCTGCAATGTACAGTGTAATGTCGATTTTGCAGGTTTTGTTGTGGGTCATGCTGGTCTTCTCCATGGTCTCCTAATGCTGTTTGTGGCCTACTTTATCGTCTCCTTGACAATACTGTCTATATGTGCTATTTCAACTAATGGTGCAGTGGAAGGAGGCGGGGCCTACTGTATCCTTAAACTATCTTTTTGCCAAACAGAGCGCTAGAATTGCAAGCTCTGTGTGAATCTGCTGTTCGTGAGTGTTTGAATAATGTTGTTCACCTTTAACTCTTTAGTCTTAGTCATGATCAGTCGTTCTCTGGGACCAGAGTTTGGAGGCAGTATCGGTCTGATGTTTTACTTGGCAAAGGTTTGTGCGTGCGGTGTTTATGTACTTGGTCTGGTGGAGGCCATACTGGACATCTTTGGCAAGGATCCAGGTGAGCCGTGCATTGAATAACGCTATACTAAACAGCAATCGTACGCGTATGGCTTGTGTTTTTACACTGAAGCATCTCTTTTCTTCTCTCTCCAGGCTCTGCTGCGTCACATGGGCTGCGTGTGTTGCCGCAGGGTTATTGGTACACTGTTTTGTACTCCTCTCTAGTTCTGTTGCTATGTCTGGTGGTGTGTCTGGTTGGTGCTCATATCTACGCCAAAGCCTCTTTTATCATTTTGCTGGTGGTGACGGTGTCGCTGATCTCTATCATCATCAGTCCCCTGATACTCAGTCCACAGCACTTCAACATCACACACACATACGGCAACAACCACACCGTCACTGTCAGCCCCAGCTACACGGGCTTCAACGGCACTACGTTAAAAAACAACCTCGGACGTGAGTAGGATGATTGTGAATGCAATAGAGGTAGTGATGGTTGTGTGGTTGTAATGATGATTATTGAGACTATTTAGTAGCTATATTTAAAAAGACATGAAAGGGAAATGAAACTGGTCATGATTGTGTTGTGTGTTAGATTAAGCATTTAATGGGAAAAGGTGTATAGGAACGTAAAATATACCTTTTTGATTTAATGGTAAAGGTAGTTTTTCCTATACTGTATGTACTGTTTATGTACACTGTTGAATAGTTAAGAGTCAATAAGATTTTCTTTTATTCTCCAAGGTCACTTTGAAGTGTGATTAAAAGTGACAAACAATTTTACATTGTCGTAAAAAAATACAAATAAATGCTGTTCTTTAAAATGCTCTGTTCAACGAACAACCCTAAAAAAGTTGATTTTTTTTTTACTGTAATGATATTTCACAATACCTTTTTGTTGTAAATTTTAAATTAAATTTAAAAAAAAAATGTTTTTAATTAAAAAAAGTTTTTTTTGTTTGCTTTTCTGACCCTAAATATTTAAACTATTGTATTAATGTATAATACGATGTAATGGCAAATAATGAGACAAAACATTTCTCAAAGACAAAAAAAAATATATATATACAGTGAGGTCAATAAGTATTTGATCACCCTGTTATTTTGCAAGTTCTCTTACTTACAAAGCATGGAGGGGTCTACAATTTTCAGCATAGGTGCATTTCCACTGTGACAGACAAAATCTAAAAAGGAAATTCCGGAAATCACATTGTAGGATTTTTTTAACAATTTATTTGGCAATTACTGTATCAAATAAATATTTGAGCACTTCAAATATAGTCAAAAAATGTAAATATTTGGTACTGAAGCCACACAATGCAGGAGGAATGTTGGCCCACTCCTCCATACAGATCTTCTCTAGATCTGTCAGGTTTCAGGCTCCCTCCAAAGATTTTCAATTGGATTTAGGTCTGGAGACTGGCTACACTCTGGAGACACTCCAGAATCTTGATATGCTTCTTATGGAGCCACTCCTTGGTTTTCCTGGCTGTGTGCTTTGGGTCATTGTCATGTTGGAAGACCCAGCAACGACTTATCTTTAATGCTCTGTATTTGCCCAATATGTCACAATACTTGGCCCCGTTCATCCTCTCCTTAATACAGTGCAGTCGTCCTGTCCCCTGCGCAGAAAAACACCCCCAGAGCATGATGCTTTCAGCCCCATGCTTCACTGTAGATATGGTATTATTGGGATGATACTCATCATTCATGATACAAGTTCTACTTTGGTTCATCTGACCACGTTGACTTTCTCCAATAACTCCTCTGGATCATCCAGATGGTCCCTGGAAAACTTCAGACTTACTTAAACAGGGAACCTCCTGTGCGATGCAAGATTTCAAACCATTACGTTTTTGTGTATTACTGATAGTAGCCATGGAAATGATGGTCCCAGCCCTCTTCACGGCATCGACCAGCTCCTCCCGTGTAGTTCAGGGCTTATTCTTCACCATTCTTAGCATCATTTGATACCCAACGAGGAGAGATCTTCTGTGGGGCCCCACTCCGATGGACATTAACAGTCATCATTAGCCTTTTCCATTTTCTGACAATCGCTCCAACAGTTGTTTTTTCACCAAGCCCTTTCCAGCTTTGTGAAGGTCTACAATTTTGTCTCTTGTGTCTTTTGACAGCTCTTTGGTTTTGCCCATGTTGCTACTTAGACTTTGGCTGAATGTGGGGTGCACAGGTGTCTTTATGACAGTGTATCTTTATACAGTGTGGCTGGACTATTTAAAAGAAAGGGGGTCAGATATCTGGCTAATAAGCAAATACTTATTTGAAATACAGTGATTCCTAGATAAATTGTTAAAAAAAATCATACAATGTGATTTCCGGATTTTTCTTTTTAGTTTCTGACTCTCACAGTAGAAATGCACCTATGCTGAAAATTGTAGACCCCTCCATGATTTCAAATAAGAGAACTTGCAAAATCAAAGGGTGATCAAATACTTATTGACCTCACTGTATATAAATCAGCAAAGATTTGATTTCATATTCAAATATTTTTCTTTATTCAAGATATTTGCCATAAACATTTTTGATAATATTATGGTGTGGTACATATGGAGAATTTTTTCATTAAAAGTATTCATATGCAGCTAACTATAATAGCATCTGCAGTTATTCATCAGGGCACATACAATTTATAGTAATGTATATAATTGTATATATACCACTTGCATTAATTTGTTTTGTCAAATTCCCTGTAGCGCACTACTCTCTGGACTACAGTACCAACACAATGATGTCTTTCGCCACTGTGTTTGCTGTGATGTTCACCAGCTGCACAGGCATCATGGCAGGAGCCAACATGTCGGGTACAAAACCAGACAACCGCAGACATCTTTATTTATTTGCATCCTCTTTTTGGTTTCTAATCTAATTGTTGACTTTTGCTATATTGAGAACACTTGTATATTGGATAAATGACTTAAACATGTAATTTGATTTGTCTCACCTTCTCAGGTGAGCTGAAGAACCCCAGTGAGTCAATACCTAAAGGGACCATCATGGCGGTGTCATGCACCTTCACTGTCTATGTGCTTCTCTTCCTGCTGCTGAGTTCCACCTGCGACAGGTGCTGCTCACAACACTTAAGCTATGTGAAAATTTACACAATTAAATATTTTTGTCCTGTAATTTCTTGGTCTCTCAGGTTGTTGTTAATCAATGATTACGCAGTGTTTCAGCGTGTGAATGTGTGGCCTCCTTTCGTGACGATTGGGGTGTACTGCGCATCTCTCTCAGCTGCTATGTGCTCCATGATAGGAGCTTCTCGAATCCTCCATGCGCTTGCTCTGGACCAGCTGTTTGGTTAGTATGTGGTTTTGGCCATTTGTAGGTTTGGTCTGTTTAAGAGAGATATTTCTGGCTGGAAACAGATACTGAGATGTTTGTGTTAGGGATGTTGATATCTCCACAAGAAGTGTTATGGGAAAACATTAATGAGAAGTACTTGGAAAGCAGTATTCATGGCTTTTTAGGAAAATATGCTTAGTGAATATATTTCAGTGTAACTTTCTTTTGTCACATTTTATAGGCTTTTATATGATGTGAGAGCTCATATCTATGTGAAAAGGTAACAAATTACACTTTAATCAGAATAATCATATTTCTTTTGACCATTTTCTACTTAAATCAGTTATATAGTTAGGCATAATCAAAATGAACAAGCTATTCTATTTGAGAAATTGATTTTATTGAAAATGTACATTTTTCTTCTCAAAACAAATCATTCACAGGAATCACAGAAAATGATTGATTGATTACACAATTTATCGTAACAATGTTAAGTAGAACATCTTTTTAAAATTGCAGAAGGGATGCATGAAAAGAGGAATGTTATTGAATTTTAAAGATATTTTGGATTTTATAATATTGATTTTTATGTAATTTTTTTTAATGGATTATAAAAACTCTTTTACTTCAGACCATCTATTAATGTTAAAATCACAAAAAAGAGATATTCTTAGATATCTATCAATAGATATTTTTAAAGCTTTCAACAAGACCTTTAATAATGTTTATTACTTCTAACAAGTAAGTTTTTGCTCAACTAACCAAAGTTGATGATAATTTGTTTATCATTTCTGCACAGGAGAAACTTTAACAATATATATTGTTATTAGCATCGACTATCAGCCAAAATGATTTTTAAAATATTGGCAAAAATCTAATATTGTGCATCCCTAAAATCCAGTTATAAAACATTGGGAATGTTAGAATTCCAAATTCAGCAATAAGCCTGTTCAGTGCATGTACAAAAAGAAAACATGAGGTCATGGTTGTTGGATCACCAGTGGCATTTTTTTGTGTGTGTGATTTATTGAATGGAACTGCATTTAAAAAGTAAATGGTGTAAAGAGCAGAGATTTGATCCGTTCTGTCTGGTTGAGGAAAACTTCACACCACTTGTATGATTGAAATGTTTACAGCAATTTTTACCAGAAATGTTTTGCATTACTTTCTGAAATTCCAGGATACCTTACAAAAGTGCAATTTGATTATGAATATAAACAGATAAATGGTGAAACATGCATGACACCCTGGATATAATAAAGAATATTATGTCAACCTCCTGCTGACCCAGTAACATTGTTGTTTTGATATCATGGTGTAATATTATCCTGGAGTAAGGAGATAGTGGTTCTCTACTTTTCTGTTGTGTGTCAGTGTTTTGTTGATCTGGTTTCAGGTCTGCCTCTGGCTCCGGCTTCAGTCACTTCAAGCTCTGGGAACCCATGGGTGTCTGTGCTCTACACCTGGGGTCTGGTGCAGGTATAGAGAGCTCTGTGCATGTGTCTTTCAATGCTACTTCTGTGACACAATTTAAAGAATATGATTTTTAAGAATGTGTGTGTGTTTGTGTTGTAGTGTACACTGTTTGCAGGACAGCTAAACGTGATAGCTGGTATTGTGACAGTGTTTTACCTATTGGCGTATGCAGCGGTTGATTTGGCCTGTCTCGCTCTGGAATGGGCCTCTGCTCCAAACTTCAGGTACTGCTCTAATTGTGTGAGTTTGGTTTTTTTGACATGAGTATGACAGGTATTCCAATTTGAAGGTGGTTTATGAGGACTTCCTATGTCCCCGTAATTTAAAAGGCTTAAACAACATACTAAATGGTGGGTTTTTTTGAAAATCTAAAAATGCCTAGTTTCCTGTAAGAGTTATTTTGAGTTGGAGGGTTGGTGTTTGTACAGGAGGCCTATGGAGAGTCCCAATAAACAACAAATTCTGACTCTGACTCTGTGTGTGTGTGTGTGTGTGTACATTTTGATTTGACCAAATTAATGCATCCTTGCTAAATAAAATGTTATTACACACTGACTCAATTTTTTATTGTTAGTGTAAGTATTCATTTCTTTTTTCCCTTCTTTTCTCTTTCCAGGCCAACATTTCAATTTTTCTCTTGGCACACATGTTTGTTGGGTATTATAAGTTGTGTGGTAATGATGTTCGTAATAAACCCAGTGTATTCCTCGGCCAGTATTGTGCTGCTGCTGCTCCTCCTCCTGTTCCTGCACTACCGCTCTCCTACCAGCAGCTGGGGCTACATCAGCCAAGCACTTATCTTCCATCAGGTACCCTCACACGCTCTCAAGCCACATATGAATGCACTGAACTTTTAAAAACATGACATAGATAAGCCTTTCTGTGGTTCTTTCAGGTGAGGAAGTACCTTCTGATGTTAGATTCCCGTAAGGATCATGTCAAGTTCTGGCGGCCTCAGGTCTTGCTGATGGTGGCGAACCCACGCTCCTCCTGTCAGCTGATCTGCTTTGTGAACCAGCTGAAGAAAGGAGGACTGTTTGTTCTTGGGCATGTGCAGATTGGAGATCTGGGTAGGACGTAATAGGGAGCAATTGTATGATAGAACCCAATTTTCACGAGGTATATAGAATAAAGATGGTCAATTCCCACATATGCATTTTTAGAACCACATTAGGTGTGTTCTCTGGCTTCTTAATCTCTCAAATGATACAGAAAAGCTGTTTACATGATGTTCCAGAATGCTAAACCATTTCCTAAGTGCATTTAAGCGGGGTCATTCTTGCTATATAAGGCTGGCCAGGATGCTTAAACAAACAAAGTCAGTGTTTTTAATCATTGCATGATTAATTACAATGAACAGCTGTCTACAGAAATCCAGTTTAAGATAAAAGGAATGTCATTCTTTCATTTGAGCAAATCTATTGTAAGACCCGATGGTGACTTCTGCTTTTGTTTTTTTTTTCGTATGTATGTGTGAGAAATGTATTTCTTATTCCATTTTAATCTGTCCATTGAAATCAGACCTCCACCTCCACCTCCATGGATGGCTTGCTGCTTGATTTTATTTATTGATTATTACTATTATTATTTTTTAAATAGAGAGATCATGAACTTAACTGTTTAGTGTACCAACAAAAAGTCTACTCACTCACCCACATTTTGCATTTCCTTCTGCGGGACGGTAAAGATATTCCAAAGAATTTCTTAACAAAAGCATTTGCTTTTATTTTACAGACAAAAAGATTTAAATTATTTTAACTGTCTAAATTGACAGAATTATACTATTTGAGTGAACTATACATTTAAAATACATACAGTCTTTCTGATGTGAATCTATTTTTTCAAATGTTTAGAATAGAAAGAGGCTAACGACTGAACACAATCTCTCTGAACTCTTTCTTACAGATGTGTTGCCAGCAGACCCAGTGCAGGCTCAGTATAATTTCTGGTTGAGTTTAGTGGATAAGTTGGGTGTAAAGGCCTTTGTGGATTTGACTCTCTCCCCATCTGTCAGACAGGGCACCCAACATTTACTCCGCATTACTGGACTAGGTGAGACATTTCCTAATCACATTATCTTAACAGCACAGAGTCACGAAGGATCAATTGGATTACAAATTATCTTTGTACAAGTACATATCTTGTAAAATATTTTTTGTAGAAATGTGAAGAATTTGTTTTTCTGCACTGTTTGTGTAAGAGCTCAGCTAAATCAGAGATGGTATCTGCTCCACAATGTTAGAAGTCATATATTTTAGGATTGACTCATTCTTCTCATCAGTAAATACATTATTGTATTTTTTTTTTTCAAGCTTGTGTAAGTTGCAAAAAATACAAGAAACATTTCCTTTAGAGTAGTTTGTAAAAACTTGTTGAGCACTTGAGATGAACTTGCAGATGTCTTAATGCAAATGAACTTGTTCCTTTATCTGTTCACCTGTAAATGAGCACTGTTCTCGTATAAGTAATCATTACATACTGTATTCTTCTTTATTTTTAGACTATTTATTTTTCTTTATCTGAGTTTGGAATGTGACTTTGCAATCTGTGTTCAGTCTGATGAACTAAAAGACAAGTTTATGGCGAAATAATGGCAAGAAACTTTCTATAGACTTGTTTAATTTTTGAATAGCATGCAAAAACAAACATGGCATGACTGGAGCAGCCAGATTTATGAACAAATGACTCTGAGTTAGTTAATACATGAACAAATTATTCTTTGTTAATAATTTAGGAACACAAATTCCAGGCATGTTTTTTTCCGACTCACGACTTTGTAGCGTTCCAGGCAAGTCACGCCAGACTGCCTGAGTAGTAGCTAAATGTACACAAACCAGCACGGACTTCACTGGGCTTATGCTTATTTACTATCATTTCTATCATCAAAGGTGATTTCCTTGCTTATTTTCCGGCACAAAATGCAAGAGAAGCTGTTATACCTTTTATTTTAGTGTACCACATGCATAAACACCACATCTTTAGGGGCTGCCATTGTTGTTTTGCAGGCTATGTGACGTCAGAACTGGTAGTACATTCATATAGTACAAGTTCACTGGTGGGAAAGTTTCCAAAGTGAGTTAGCAATGAGCTAGTTCTCTCTTATTGAATGAAAAACATCTAAAATCCTGTTTTTTCCATTTCTAACTCCTCTTTTTCAGGTGGCATGAAGCCTAATACTCTGGTCTTGGGCTTCTATGACAACTGCTATCCAGAGGACTACTTCCTTCAGGACCCAGTCTTTTGTGAGGGTGATAGGGGTGAGGGGGATAATTTTGGGGTGGACCTCCCATCCTTACAGGCTCATTTTCCACCAGTGCGCCATGCCGAGAGCCCTCGTGCTCTGCAGCCTGAAGAATATGTGAGCATCATCCAAGATGCCATAAAAATGGGCAAGAACGTTTGTTTAGGTCGTTACTTTTACCAGCTACCACCCGAGACCAAAGGCATAAATTATATAAGGGCAAATGACAACATGGACACCATTGACGTATGGCCAACAAACCTACTCTCCCCAGGCAGCGCCAGTTACGCAGACGTCTCCAGTCTTTTCCTGCTTCAGATGGCATGTGTCTTAAACATGGCCAGCAGGTGGCGCCGTGCAAGGTTGCGTATATTTGTCTGTGTGGAGTCTGAATCGGAAGACCAGGGCTGGCTGGCCAAAGAGGAGCAGTTTAGAGAGTTGCTGGGAAAGCTGAGGATTCGAGCCGCTATTAAGATCGTGGCATGGGATAACATGGCACGCATGTGTAGGGGGCCAAAGTCTGAGGATCAAAAAGTGACAGAGGACTTCCTGTGCGCCGTGAACGCCCTGCTGAGGGAACACAGCTCTACGGCAGCAGTCCGCTTCCTGTATTTGCCCCACCCTCCCTCCAGTTCCCAGCTGTCACAGCAGTACCTGATGCAGCTGGACACGCTGACGCGAGACCTGGGCCCGACTCTCTTGATTCACGGGGTCACACCGGTAACATGTACTGAACTCTGAGAAACAGTAACCAAAATGTATTTGTATGGATCGAAAGGAACCTCTGGAATGTTAGTGAGCAGAATATGAGTGTATTTGATTCATAAAATTCTCAAATTGTGTGTGAGGTTTTTTTTTTTTTTTCTTTTTCAGGATCACAAACTGGTGAAATATGTGCTCTTGGTAAAAATGTTGTTTAAAACGGATTTATGGTGTTTGTGTCATAGGTGAAAACAGGGGTGTTTTGGGTTTATGAGTAAATACTGCCAATCATGATGTGATGCACAGTTATTTTTGTTCTCATTAGTGTTAAGTTCAGTGTTTGTGGAAAGCGACTGCTTGCATTTCCTGTGATCCATGTTTATGTGTTTGTGCAAGATGCCGTATGGGAAAAAAAATGTGGACTAATTAGGATGGAGAGGTTGTCTTGAATGAGATATGGTTTCATTTGGCAAAGCAACAGGGCAAAGTGAGTCAGTTTACTCGCTTTGTTTTTTTAATGCACTGTTGGAGAATTTTGTTAATCATTCCTCCTTTTTCTTGATAAAAACGGCCTTTGCACCCTTTGCAACTCAGTTAAAGCTTATGAGCCACTAAGACTCTTGGGTTAGGATCATTGTTTTTTTTTTGTCATGGAATAACTGCTGCTCTCAACATTGCGTTTAGAGCTCATGTGTTGGATTCGTGCATTCATAGTGTATTGACTGTCATATTGCCATTTATATAGACATATTATTTATTATTATTATTATTACTACATTCATGTATGTTTGTGTGTGTAAGTCGTCTTGTGCACTAGTTTTCATTATTAAGTCTGTTAGACTGGATTTCATATTGTGTGCCTCAAGAAATTGCCCTGTCTATTTGCATTACCTCTTGTTGTTTTTACATCCTGTTGATTTTGTGTGTTTCTTTTCTTTTTTATCGTTCAAACACATTATGCTGATTGGGTTGAAGTTAAATTATGATCGTGCCCATTAGGTAAAAGAGGGACAGGGAGCTTGTGAATGGCGTCTGATTGATCAGGGCAAAAGATTATGTTTGTGTTCAGTCTGTGCTGGTCTTTGTGAAGTGAAAAGGGACACTGGCTTAATACTTGAATATTTTGCACATTTGCGCATGTGTTAAGCAAACAAAAACACAATGCCAAAGCCCAAGAATTTTAGGCCTTTATCATATCTGTAATAATAGGAGTCTTATGCTAAATAATAGATGTATACAAGCAATTCCGTTCTGTACATTTATTATATATAAAATGTTTTTAACAGTGCTTTGAGTATGCACAGCTTGCTTTACACAATCCAGTTTCCATATAATATGGATAATATATTTACAATCTGAAATCAAAAATCATTCAAGTACATTATTAGCAATTTTGTTAGGATCAAGTCAGGAAGTTCAGTTCTGATGTGTTGTGGTTCCCCAGCACTATTCAAAAACTCAATCATATGACTGAATGTAGAGTCAACAGAACAGAAGACTGTGATTAAAGAAAATATTTCAGGTTTTCTTTTCATTGCCTCTTTCTTTATGCTAAATTTATAATGCTGTTCCTTCAGTCTAGGTTGTGTGGTTTTCTTGTCACATTATGGTAAAGTAATAAATAAACTGTGTATGTAAAAGTCAAAGCCAACTGTATAATGATTATAAAGTGGTTAAAGGCCCATCTTTTTATGTGATTTATAGTTGTTGCCAGCTAGACTCAAAAAAATGCTGATTCAAGGGGGGGGGATTACACCCTTGTAACTAAACATCCACAATGAAAAGAATTTGTACTCCTTTCAAGATCTTACTGTCTTTTTGAAAAGTAATTGTCATCATTAATCGTTATTTATTATTGCTACAGCAAAGTTAATGATGCGCTAAAATCCATATCACTTGACTATTGAACTAGCTTGATTTCTTTGTAAATTCCAGGATATTATTATTCAAAGTAAAGGTGTTGTGTACATTGTCCCGTTCAAATAATTAGGCTCAGTAAGAGATATATATAGTTTTTTTGTTTTTACTGGCAAAACCCTTTCAAATAAATGCTGTTCTTTTACACTCTATTCTTTTTCATAACGTTCCCAATATTACAGTTTTTTACTGTATTTCTGAATGAATAAATGTAACCTTGAGTATCAAAAACGTTTATTAAATCTTTCCGAACCCAAACTTTTGAACAGCAGTGTAAGTATATATTACTTTAAATAGAAAAATTAGTATTTACCTTCTCCTAATTTACTCTGCTGTATCGCTATGAATAGGGTGCATAGGTTGAGACTTTCGGATTATGAAACAAATACACAATGCAAATACGAATGTTAACCTTTACATAGAAATGGATCAACCAACTTCCCCAAAAAAAAGTGTGTGTGAATGTAGTAACAAAGCATCCATTTACCCGTCACTACAGTAAAAATATCTATTAATATCATTATACGTGTCTTGTGTATGTGTATGCTTTTTTTTTCTTCCATCTTTTCATCTCTGCTGTCCATGGATTTGTCTCAGTCTTGCTTGTTATTGGTCTCTGCAATCCTCTCCCTTAATTTGGGTTCAACTTTACGAGCGAATTTTGCCATGCGTTGCACAGAAAAGGACGTGAGACGCAGCCAGCCCGGGAAAAAGATGGACAGAGCAAAATGCTGAAACAAGAAAGAATGGTAAATTATCCTTCCATAACATTTGAATAAAATAAAAATGAATAGGACATTATAACACAACCCTGTATTTATATACTATACAAAGTTCATATGTAAAATATGTATTGAGAAGAGGGTAGAAATTGTTACCATTCTACACTGAATTAAGTTTACCTGCAGTGCATGAGTTAAACATCCGCTTGTGTATGTTGTGTAACCCACAGTGTTCAGAGCATCTCTAGCAAATGAAGCAGCACTTTTCACCAGTGGATTCACAGGCACATTATAAGTCATATTAGTGGAGACCATAAATGGGGCTACACACTGGACAAAGAAAGAGAAACAACTTCAAGGTATGACCAAAAAAAAGTACAAGATGTTTACCAGTACTGGTCTTACTTGAACTGTGATTCCTTTTGACCTGTATTCTGCATGCAAACAGCGAGAGAAATATGTTACAAATATCTAGGTGTGAGAGAAGAGAAAGACCCACTTTAATTATTTTTTTGCATGTTATTCTGTAAGGCATAAGCATATTAAATTTTTTGTGGCCAACATAGATGTACCTTAGTGGCAGAATACACTGACAGCATTGGCTGTGGCTGAGATGCAGCTTCTGATGATATGTTTATAATGAGGCCTTTTCCCCTGAGATTAAACACAAGCCCTCATGTAAGGCATAAACACAGTTTTCATAGTTTAACAGATATGATCAGAGCCGGCTCTGTTTACCTCTCAAGCATGCCTGGTAATACAAGTCTGCACATCTACAAAACAACAACATTGCCATCCTCATCACTGCTGTTGACTTGTTATTGTTGAAAACAGTTAGTGCTTAATATTTCTGTGGAAATCTTGTATTATAAATAATAGTATAGACTGTTTATTTAATAGACTGTGTTCAACATTTGTAATCATATGAACCATTAATAATAATAAAGTACATTAAAATTATTTCTGAAGGATCATGTGACACTGGAGAATGGAGTAATGGTTGCTGAAAATATAGTTTTACCATCACCAGATTACATTTTAAAATAAATAAACAATTAGAAAACAATATATATTTCACAATCAAAATAATGCAGGGTGAGCATAAGATAAATAAAAACTTATGTATGTTATAAATTATAGTCTGTCCAGTCCGAGGATTTCGCGAGGCTCTCTTCATTTCAGAAATGCCACGCCGATATTTGTTCTGGTTTTCGCTGACTGTTTCAATACCTTCTTGCCTCAGTTTGTGTACATCTACGTTTTTGGGAGTGTTGAGAGTGTAATCATGATCAATGATATTGAAATGCACAATAAATAACTACCACATCCGCATTTGTCCATGTGTGTTGCCGTAGTGTTCATAGGTGGAAACCGAGAATAGCGTGAAAATAGCGTAATTGACAGGCGACAATGAACAGGGACGGTTCATTATTTAAACCTGGATTTTCTTTGAATTTACAAATGAGATAATGTAAGTGCACAACTGCATGAACAATGTGCAAGTGGTTTTTGGATATTTTATTTCCAAAAATCTTACATATTGTGCCTTTAACGGCCAAGTTGTTTGGTAAAGTATGGCAAAGTATGGCAAACTATGGCAAGACTTCATCAGTGTGATGTGAATGATTCAACACGGTGAATGAAACTACACAGAACTAGTCCTGCAAAGTGACTACAGCCTTCAACTTTGGCCTTGAAAACTGTTTCCACAAAACATCCAAAGGGCAATTTACATACATAACATGTATGAATGAGCTGAAAAAAAAACAAAAAACTTGGGACACCAATGCTAAAATGTGAACAATATGATCATAAAACATCCAAGTTGAACTTTAACTTCTGCCCTGGCAATTTTAATCACCTGACAATATTACTAAGTTTTATATTACTATTATTTATATTATAAGAATATATTACTAAGACAAAATTACTAAGTGGCCAGTTTAGGAAAAAAGAGTAAGCATCTGATTCACCCAGTGGCTCCCATTACATATGCTGCTATATCAAGACAGGACGGTAAATATAATAGTGTAACAGGCTGTGTGTAAACAGGTTTGTATACAGATAGTCTTACCTGAGTGACGGACAGTGTGTTACAGTTTATGACCTGTGTGATTCTCTGGGGACAGAAAAAAATACTCCATATAATAGACACTTTCATACAATGGACTCAGATGACAATAGTGTAGAAAGTCAAGCTGTGTGCTGTAGAGAATCTTAGTCAGACCTGTCCTGGATCAGGAACATCCAGAAAATTAGCCAGAACCTCAATATAGTTCATACCTACATTGTTCACTACAGAGAAAACAAAAGAAATGAATAGTAGTAGGATAGTGGGGTTTTTTTCTGCCAGTATTTGATTGGTTCATGTGATGTAAATTGCGGAGACACAATTATGCGGCCAAGTGTAAAAGGCAACGTTTTAACAAATCAGACTGATGTCTGAAAAGAGAGAACGTATAAAGTGACCATGTGTAAACAGGCTCTTTCTCTGCCTTTATCTCCTCAAAATCAGCTGGTATGAAGCAATCTGCACATAAAGCAACTAACATGAACACTTTGAATAAAAGAAAAAAATCATATGCAGCGATTTAAGTATTATTGTTGACACAAATCTTTTTGCGATGTCTTAACAACCGAGATCAGCACACAATGCGTCCATGTCCGTTAATGATCGACTCGCAATTTAACGACTCACTTTAACCGATCCATTTTTAATGAATGGTTAAAACAACTCATCTGGCCAGCACTCATCTCACAAGACATCACTGTCTGAATTGATGTGTATCAATTATAAATAGGCCTGATTTACTCAGAACACCTCAGATGAGAGACCATAGTGTGATTTAGTCTTAATTTAACCTTCATGATAATAAAAGATTTAGCTTTAATTCACAGTAATTTCAGGTCATACGACCATTTTTATTGTGTGTGGATGACCATCAGCCAACACAGAAGATCTTTTTTGACCCAGAAAAAAACTTATTTTTTCAGTAGTATGAAAAAGTCCATTTTAGTCAACAATTATTCTGTGTTATGTATTAACTTCTGCTCTAAGAGCTGCGGATCTATTGACAATGACTTGAATTCCTTTAAGTAAGGGTAAATGCTCTTCTAATCAAGAAGGAAATCAGTAGCTGCCATTTAACTTAAATGAAAAAAATGTATATCCAATTCCAATTGCATAGCACTTTTCACAATACATATTTCAAAGCAGCTTTACTACTATGTTCATGAAACCTCATTGCAACATATAGTCCACATTTGGCTGTTTCAAGTTTTAATTGTTCACTGACATTGAAGAGTAGTCGTTTATATTCTGTAGAAGCAGGTACAGTAGCAAAAATAAAAGAGGGGTTAAAAACCGATAATGTAAAACTAAATGATAATGGTTTTTGGTTTATTCTGTTGCCCTTTATCAAAATTCTTTTCATTCTTTTGCACAATCCTCACTATTTTACACTTTGTTCATGATCTTTATCTTACCCAGAATTCCAATCTGCAGGCCCTCTAGCTGTTGTGCGATAGCAGAGTAGATGGAATGGCCCTCTGTGAAGTCCGTCTGAATCACTTGTGTCTGCCGCCTGTACCGAGACTCTGAAACAAACATTTACAGAGCAGATTTATTCTGGGGTTTTTTTTCTCTGTCTAAACTTATGAAAATAAAACTCTTCTAGCTGGAAGAACACAAACTATAGAGATGAATTACAAATGAGCTGCATATTATGTTGTCTTTAGACAATTTTTAGATTATTCAATTATCTTTCTGCAGCATATTTGCTGATATGGTTTATCGAGTTTAAATATAGGGCCATTAAATTTTACAGTCATGCCATTTCAAGAAAAAAATGGGTTCATGTCTTGCATGCAGCTGGATTTGTCTTTGTTGTGATGACAGATATCACTTAGAGTGACTATGTTTTTTTTCTTCTGCTTGTATCTCACCTATTTCCTTGGCAACACTGTGAAGCTTGTCCTCTGAGCGACTGATCAGGACAATGTCTAATCCTCGTTTGGCCAGCTAAGAAACAAATACACCCACAAAGATAAATGTGTATGTATATAAAGATTTATGTCCAAAGAGGGAACTCACTGATTCCAATATTGTTTTGGACCCCATTAACCTACACTGTGTGCTGTACATAGTATCTTTAATAAGACTGAAGCCTGGAATACAATACAAGATTTTTGCCCCAATATCCCGAATACGATTTTTCAGTCTAAACAAGTTGACGCTAGTTGCGGAAAGTCAGAGCCAGTCTGCAGATTGAAGCTGACCAATTCCACAGAAAATCAGATAGTGTATTATGGTCACAGACATTTTAATGTAATTTTAATGACAATTATAGAACAAACCTGTTATTCCTTGACAAAGACTAAAGCCGTTTTAGGACACTAAAATATTGCATGTAGCTTAGAGGAACTATGCTTCTCAGATAAATGGTTAATTACAAACTACATAGACCTGCCGTGAATGTTTAAGTATCAAAACGGATGCAGATTCATGCTTCAAGATAAGAGAGTTATTTACTGACCTCTTCGGCATATGCACGGCCAATCCCTGATGTTGCTCCAGTTACAACTATGAGAGACAGGAAGTGTTAGTGAAATACCAACATATCTGATCCTTCCTGTTTTGCTGTCAGTTATCATTCTATCACCCACTTTTAACCAATATAATTGTTTGTGTTTGATGTTTTGATTATGTCTGGAATCTGCACATTTGGAGTAAACAAAGAAAAGGCAGCAGTGTTGAGTTTCTGGTTGTGCAGATGCCCCGAGCAGAATAAGTACTGTGCAATCAATACAAAAGATCACCCCTGCAGAAAAAACAGCAAAGAAGGTCACAAGCACATGTTGTGTTTTGGACACTAGGTGCTGGTGTTTTGCACCCAACGACCCCCCGGTGAGCATGGTTTTCACCAAGTACAAGATGTTCCTGAATCAACATTCCAATCAATCAATCAGAATTGAGGAATCACAAAGATGTTGATCCAGGAACATCTTGTACTTGGTGAAACCACACTCATCCAACCCTCACCACCTCTTCCATGCTGCGTCACCACAAACATCTGTCCAGCTCCAGCAAGACCTTGCTGCATCTCTTGCCTGCCTGCTAGACTCCCTGTGGTCCACCAGCTAATCAGCAGGATTCTGCTGGTTAAAGCATGGTCCACCAGCTGGGCCAGCAGAAAACCTGTGCTGAGTGGTAAAACCGGCACAGAATTCTTTATATGAGATCAATCACTATCATCTTTAATCTAAATAAGATGCTTTGAGATTATATAAATAGAAATGCATATTGTATTTCCTGGCAAGCTTGTCCTGGGTATAGAGCAGTGCATGAAATAATTTTACATCTGCACAAGTAAATCAAATCATTTTAGACAGGTCGTTTAAAAATAATTTCACTGCAATAAATGACTATATAATTTTCCAAGAACGCTGCAATGGTAGTTTTGATGTTCACAAAATACAATTATAGTTCATAAACACTTTACAAAGAGAATATTTATGAAATCTTCATAATCAGAAGTTTTGGGCAGGCTATTTTAACAGGTATTTGGGGGGTATGGTTTTACGGTACTCGGGAATGTTTTGAATTACAAGTATACAATTTTACAGTCACTAGCCTACTGCAGTCTTTTCAGTCTTATAATTAACCCTTCATTAGATGCTAGTTATTTATTAATTGCTGATATTGCTGATTATTAATATATGCTACATATTCCAGTAGTTCAATCAGTCACTAGCAAATAGTAAGACATCTACATTTTATTAGTAACAATTTAAAAAGATTTGCATAAATTGATACATGTATCTAACAGAGAAATAACAAGGTCACTAGTTCCTGATTTTATATATATATATATATATATATATATATATTTATAACCCATATAGAATTATCAAAAATAATTGCATTAAGAGAATTAATAGCATAATAATGCATGTTAGAATGTTAGTTATAGAAAAAAAAAGCTTCAACGGCTTGCCATACCATTCTTAATGAAAGAAAAAGCAAGAACACCTTACCAGCCCATTGACCATATGTCTTCAGGTTCGTTTGCCAGATTTCAGAAATCATGTACACTTTAAACCCATGCCAACACTGCCACGACCACCTCAGCAGGTAATACACAACCGTAAGGGAACCGATAGTGTATAGCACCAGCGAATACCAGCTGCACTCTACAATATCTCCCATCTCTCTACTTTGCAACTACGCGTTTACAATAGAATGAGCTTCTTCTGGTATGCTCCAGAGTTTAGGCTTGACAAAAAACCTCAACATTCATACACACGCTCAACTATACGCATGCTCCTCCCATCGTTCCTGGGGCCTGTCTGTCATTGGTCTGCAGAATAGTATTGAACATCAGATCCTCGAAAGTGTCCCTCCGCTTCTAAGTAAATACATTGTTCGTGTCAACAGGTGAGAAGTCGTTGACTTTATGGAACTACTGTAGGATCCTTTCGGATTTGGTTCACCCGTGTCTGTCAAAGTTTATTACTTTTAAATGAAATGCTGTATAAATAATTAATATTTTTATTACGGATAAAAAAGCCACGTAGCGTTCCTAATTGTAGCCTTACAGACATTAAATCACAAGTAAGCGTTGTCATTTCCTGTTTATTTGTACAGTGCAGCTTGTTCAAAATCTTTTCTTTATATTTTTTATTTCTAAACACAAGATGGCGATATAGGCTGGTCTTCTGCGCATGTAGATTATTTTAAACGGTTACAATGTATTGAAATCTAAGTAGTTGTTTAGTTTAAGTTGGTGTTAGTTAAAATGATCCCACCTTCTGGGAAAGCAGTGAGAGAAAGGGTTGTGCTTGATGGTAAAGACAAAATAAAAAATTAACTTTACTTTTAAATTAAATTAACTCTTCTATAGTTTTGAGCATTCAATTTAATGGAATCATTTGTGAATTTATGACTGGTAGGAACAAAAAAGTTCTGTTTTGTCTTAAAAATTTGGTGCTGACTGATTTGTGTTATATATGCTCATGTTGTTCTCCAGTGGCTTACCAAATCTGACATCAGAAAGCCGGATGGACAGCGTGATCCTTAAATGTTTGGGGTAGTGGATAAGGATAAACTATAAAAAATAACATTTAATTTCACAAGAGAATATTTAGATTTTTGTCCTTTCCTTTAAGCCAGAGATGGAGAAATAAATATTTGGAACAAACAGTAAACATGATGTTTAAATTAGTGCTGGGTGGACAACGATTAACTGCATAAAAAATACAAGTTTTTGTGTACATAATATCACTGTGCTATATTTATATACACACAGATGCATGCACATATTCAGGTTTCTATATTAAATATATTTATATAATGCAAGTATATATATATAATGCAAGTATATGTATATATATATATATATATATATATATAGCAATATAAATATATACATATAAATATTTTCAAAATATATGCTGTATGTGTGTGTCTATATATATATATATATATATATATATATATATATACATAATAAATTTACACAGTAGACTCATATACAGGTCCTTCTCAAAAAATTAGCATTTTGTGATAAAGTTCATTATTTTCTTTAATGTACTGATAAACATTAAACTTTTATATATTTTAGATTCATTACACACAACTGAAGTAGTTTCAAGCCTTTTATTGTTTTAATATTGATGATTTTGGCATA
>JAUMHI010000040.1:9540316-9566942 GCA_032359435.1 Enteromius unitaeniatus | reverse complement strand
GAATAGAGTGATGGTAATGTATAATGATGAGATTAGACTATTTATTTATCAAATGCAGAGACGGTCTCTGTAGTCAAGATGACGATAATCACTGGAAATCAGGTGTCCCCAACTAAGCAAGCCAGAGGCGACAGCAGCAAGGAATCAAAACCCCATCCATTAAAGAATGGGGGAAAAAACCTTGGGAGAAACCAGACTTAGTTGGGGCCAATTCTCCTCTGGCCGGACGCCCAGCATCTAACTTCCAGTTCCATTTTAAGTGCATGTCAGATTGTGCAAAGGACTTTTAGTGTGTTTGTGTGCATTTGGGCAATTGCAGTAAACATTTGGAGATTCTAACTTTCTTCTCAGAATTATATGATTGCTAAATCAGAATTGTGAGACATAACTGTGAAATACAAAGCTGCAATTACCTTTTATTTTTTATTCCATGGCGGAAACCAGCTTTAATTAGGTTTACCATTTTTCTCTTCATGCTCACTAATAAAAATAAAAGCTGTTCATCACTGCAGGCAAACTATACTAGCAATCAAATGTATGTAGTATAAAGTAGCTTGTATATTAAAATTAACAACATACAATCATTGTTTGTACATCAGTTGTAAAAGTAGTACTGTGCAGAATTTGCCAAAACCTCTACAGAACCTTTACAAAATGCTACATATCACTTATTACTTGCTTGTTTGTTTCTTAAAGTGCACATTATGTAATGTGCACCTCCGCTTCGCGTCGGGTCCTGATCACACTGTCGGGGCTTATTTCTGCGATAACTACCAGCTGCCTCTACATTATCCCGCTTATTACACGGCTACTTGCCACATAAGGAAAAAAACTGGACATGAATATGAATTTGAAACATTTTATTGGCATATTTGTTTTAAATTAACATTTTCATCCTTCCGCGAAACTATATAGTACCACGTGACAAACATTCAAACGTTAGCAAGACAATTTATAACATCTACATATGAATATATAACAACAAATGTATTTTACATTTTCCATTGTTAATTGTGGTTGTCCCGTGTTTGTCAAAGATTACTGCCAAATGGTAATCTTTGTTGGCGCGGAGGGATTTGAAACAAATAAGTAGTACCGGATATGCATTAGTACTTTGGAGCAGTTATTATTTGAAAAGAACGAACGTGCAAATGTCTGAACTGACCAATCAGAATCAAGCATTCCAGAGAGCTGTGTAATAAATTGTTATAGACCATATAGTATAATTATATTAAATAAAACAAAAGTATGAATAAAAGTGCAGTTCTAAACTCGTCTTATTTAAATGAAGTTTATAAAATTCTTTGTGTAAAAGTTGAAAAACAAGTTCAGCAGATTCAGTGTGAGCCTGTTGGTGTGTTGAGTTGTATTATTCTGTCCTGTCAGGGTGACTGGGTCTGGCTGAAGAAATGTCCCTGTGGAGATTCTGTTTCAGAAATCAGTGACAGCACTCAGGCCATCTTTATCAAGGTAGGAGAGATGTGAATGAAAGTTAATAATTCATTGTTTAGGTTACAAACAATTGTGGACAGGCTTTGAAACGAAAACTGAACACTATACTCACCATACCCTCCATATCTTTTGCACCTTTTTTTTTGACTTCTGCTTGTCCTCCTCCTCTCTCTTTCTAGCTGAGAGACATGCGTCATGAGAATCTGAACCTGTTTCTGGGTCTGTTCATCGATACTGGCATATTTGGCATTGTTACGGAGCATTGCACCAGAGGCAGCCTGGAAGATCTGCTCAACAACGAGGAAATGAGACTGGACTGGATGTTCAAATCCTCGCTTCTCCTTGACTTGATTAGGGTGAGGAATTTAGGGTTCAGTGAATGCATAAATGAAATAAAAACAGCTCAGTAAGATATGGATGAAAATGCGGTAAAGAATGACTGGCTGTCCACTAATGAACTGTCAAAGGTGTCACTTGCTCTCATCTCCTCATACTTCTCTGTAACTTTCCTTCTAAGGCCATTTTTTAATCTTTCCTTGGCAGGGAATGAAGTACTTGCATAATCGTGGGATTATTCATGGACGTCTGAAGTCAAGGAACTGTGTGGTAGATGGTCGTTTTGTTCTGAAGGTTACGGATTATGGGTTCAGTGAAATCATCAACTGTCAAAACATCATCCTGGAGGACACCAAACCAGAGGGTACGTACATGTGCAAATTGCCAAACCATGAGATGGGAAACAGAACATAGACATTCTCATCATTTCCTTGTGCTTTTTTGTTATATATTTAATCTTCCTGATTGGCTCTGATCCCTGTATCTTTGGTACAGATCAATTCTGGACAGCTCCAGAGATCCTGCGAAATCCCAAACTGAAGAAGAAGGGCACATATTCAGCTGATGTGTACAGCTTTTCTATTATCATGCAGGAGGTGATCTCTCGCTGTGCACCCTTCTGCATGTTGGATATGCCTCCTGAAGGTTAGCCACTCTCATATACCACTACACAATCACATACTATTTGGGTTTTCACCTAGTTAATGAAAAAAAACAAAGATAGTTTTGTAGCAAATGAAATATGGATACACGGTTCTTAGTTGTAAATGCTCAAGTTGTGCATCTCTGTGTGCAGAAATCATAGATAAGGTACGCTCTCCTCCACCGCTGTGCCGACCCACTGTGTCTGTGGATGAAGCGCCGCTGGAGGTGATTCAGATCATGAAGCAGTCCTGGAGTGAGGAACCTGACAAAAGACCCACGTTTGAGGAGATCTTCAGACAGGTGCACTCTCTTTCTCTCTCTCAAGCACACACACGAGACCTGTGTCTGAAGTGACCTTCACACTGCTACACATTACTTTACACACACATACACACACACTATAAACGGAAAAACAAAAAAATCTAAAAGAAGGCTTTTTTCTAACTTGCAGTTTAAGAATGTGAACAAGGGAAAGAAGACAAATATAATTGACTCAATGTTAAGGATGCTGGAGCAGTACTCCTCAAACCTGGAGGATCTGATCCGAGAGAGGACTGAAGAACTAGAGGTAGAGCGACAGAAAACGGATGCTCTTCTAGCCCAGATGCTGCCCAAGTGAGTCCTACTTCAGGTGATCGGATTGCTTTCCACATTTCTTTCGTTTGTTAATAATGCCACTCTGTCTTTCAGATCTGTGGCCTTGGCATTAAAGACAGGAAAGCCAGTGAAGCCAGAGCACTTTTCTGATGTCACACTGTATTTCAGTGATATTGTGGGTTTTACCACCATATCTGCTCTGAGTGAACCTATCGAAGTGGTCGATCTGCTTAACGACCTCTACACGCTTTTTGATGGAATCATTGCGATCCATGATGTCTACAAGGTTTGTATATACACTTTTTTTTTAATACTGCTAAGGAAATTAAGTAGATTTATGATCAATCTCAGAAAAAAAGATACAAAGCTGTGTGGTACCCTTTCTCTTTTTTAGCATTACGTTTTCATATTTGTGCAGTAAAGTTGCATATTAGTACCTAGAGTGTACATGTTAGTATCTAAATTGTTTATTTGAGTACCTTTTGAAAGGCTAATACGCCTCAATATGGCTAATGTGATACAATGATATTAATAAACAAGTTATATAATATTTGTCATTTGAGATAGCGTTTGTGATAGCATTTCACATGAAACATTTTATATGATACATATCCACAGGTAGAGACTATTGGGGATGCGTACATGGTGGCATCAGGGGTTCCAAACCGTAATGGCAATCGTCACGCAGCAGAAATGGCCAACATGTCTCTGGACATCCTGCACTGCATCGGAACATTTAAAATGAGGCACATGCCTGACGTCAAAGTCAAAATCCGCATTGGACTTCATTCTGGTAAGAATCGCGCAAAGCACACAAACACACATACAAAGAACATTCAAAAGTTTAGGGTCTGAAAGATATATTTTTCATGTTTTGTAAAAAAAAAAGTCCTTGGTCTTTATTTGATCAAAATAAGACATACATTCCAGTGATAGTAAAGCTGAATTTTCAAAAGCCATTACTCCATTACTATAAAAATCAGTCTGTTCAGAACTGTAAAATGTAAATTGTAAACTTATTTACACTTGATCCTCTGATGGCTATGTATTCCAAGAACAAGTGAAATGTAAATCCCGGGCATCATCCAATTAAAAGATTCATCCAATTAGATAGCACGCTGCTGACCCTTTCCCCCACCCTACAACTCAACAGGTGCTCACACAAGTGTGACATGTAATTCTATGTGGTTGCTAATGTGCTAACTTGCTATTGGTGTGTGTGTGACAGGTCCAGTGGTAGCAGGTGTAGTTGGGTTGAAGATGCCTCGATACTGTCTGTTCGGGGACACAGTAAACACAGCCTCCCGGATGGAATCCACAGGGTTGCGTGAGTATAACCATGCCATATGTATATACATCAGCACGTGTCTGATAGTAACAAATAAAAAACACTAGTGGCTATTTCTAAAGTCGTGTTTCCAGGAATTTGTCTTTGGCTAAGGATCAGTTGAAGACTGGTGGTTAGTACTGTGTGTGTGTGTGTGTGTGTGTGTGTGCTGATCAGTGAGTGCATGTCAGTGAGAAGCTCAAAGGGCTTAAAGTGCAGAGTTCCCTGTAAGCTTTTAAGAGTATAAGCCAAATTAGAAAGAAAATTCTCCTTTAAAGCTAATGTCCTCTTAGAACTCCTCCGCCTCGACATCACCCTGAACTGTCTCACCTTTAATCAGACCTTGTGTCACATTTTTCCCCAGAACATTTACGTCTCATGTTGAAGAACATGGAGGAATTTGTGATTACAAGTTGACAATGCCTAAAAATATACACTGATGTTAGAAAGTTTGGTTAGCGCATTTTTAATTAATACTTTTATTCAACAAAGTGAGATTTATAATATCACAGAAGTTTTCTATTCCAAATAAATGTTATGCTTTTTGAAAATTTCCAGTTGTCAATAAATCCAGGAAAAATTTATTAGGAAGGCCTTAAGTGATATATGCCCAGTGCTTCAGCTTTAAAATGGCTCAGAATGAAAAGTCAAGCAGTTATGGACATACTGCCATCTAGTGGTTTTTCAATAAGCATCATTACTTTCAAGTGGAATTCTGCTTAATATGTGTTTGGTGTCCTGAGTGACTATGTTCACAGGAAACCAATATGAATAATATGATTGTTGATTTAATATTAATTATTTTACTGTGTTTTTCTTATTTGTTTTGCTGTCCCTGTTTTTACAGCTTACAGAATTCATGTCAACCAGAGTACTGTTGATGTCCTGAACAGCCTCAAACTTGGCTACAAAATAGATACTAGGGGCAGGACAGAGCTTAAGGTATACAAACACACACTGTCCCCACACGCACACACTGATGGATGTTTCTTCAGTTGAGGCACTTTTATGACTGTATATGCACAACTATGGTCAAAACAGATAGTCCTAAATAGTAAAATAATCATAAACCAATACCAATTCAGTATTAGCTGTGTGACTATGATGACTGTATAGTATATTTCTAGAATGGCATCTGTTCCAAAGTTCTGGAATAATTTCCAGAACAGACAAAGTTGACCCTATTACGTTTTTTTCTAAAGTTGAACTTGTTCATCAAGAAGATTACAGTGTCAGTAAAGACCACATTTTAAAAATATATATATTTATTTATTTTTGCCTTTATAGTAAACGATTTCATTTAAAAAAGTGTAAAAGGGAAAATGTTTCAAGAAAGGTTATGTTTTAGCACTTGCCAAGAAACTTTCTGGGATCACACATGACACTAAATGCCTTAAATATCCTGAAACCTGTCAGATGAGCTCCTTTAATTCTCTACCAGGGTAAAGGTGTAGAGGAAACATTCTGGTTGGTTGGGAGAGATGGATTCAACAAGGCACTACCTATACCACCAGACCTTACTCCTGGGTAAGAAAGAAACCAGTTCTGTATGC
Source organism: Enteromius unitaeniatus (assembly GCA_032359435.1). Classification (NCBI taxonomy): domain Eukaryota; kingdom Metazoa; phylum Chordata; class Actinopteri; order Cypriniformes; family Cyprinidae; genus Enteromius; species Enteromius unitaeniatus. Next base: position 9,561,032 of record JAUMHI010000040.1, on the reverse strand, counting down.
ATGTACATTTTAGGATGATGTCTATAATGTAGGAGGGTAATAACTTTAATTACGTTACCACAAAGGGCGAGCAACCACGGTATCAGCTTGGATGAGATTCCGATTGACAGGCGACAGAAATTCCTGGATCGACAGAAGAAGATGGGGAATTGAGGTAGAGATGCTTGTTTTTAGTTATTTATTTTACTTACTTCTTTGTTTGGTTTCAATTTCCATTTATTTTGATTGAATTAAAGAACAAAGATGTTCAGTTCACAGAGGTTAATTAATGTATGTGGTTGCACCCCAAATATCGTACATATCAACTATTTCACCCAAAAATAAAAATTTATTTACTCATTTATAGCAATTTTTCCCTTCTGTGAGACATAAAAATATATATTTTGAAAAGTCAGTGATGTCCAGTGTTGCTCGAACATGTTGAGAAAATAATACAGGCTTGGGAAAAATTATGTCTGAAATGATAAATCAATAAAATTGATTTATTCATTTTTGTGTAAATAAAAATCCCTATAAGCCATGCAACATAAGGTTGTTAAACTTCTGTACTCATGCTGTTTTGTTTCTGTGCCTTCCAATAGGTTGTGATGCTCATGTTTCTGCACCAGCCTATCAAATTTAGGAGAAAGTGGGGCAAGGGGATGAAAGGAGTGGACTGAGGTGTTCAACCCCTCAAGTACCCTTTTCTACTTCATTCAATCCTAAAAAAGAGTGGAAACGCTCACTAGGACATCTGACAAGAAGCAAAAACTCTTGAACTCTGAATGCCAGTCCATCAAAACCATCAAGATGGCATGTACCAGCTGCTTTGGATGGCCACAGAGGACTTTTTAAAAACTGTAGAGAGTTTATACTGCAGTTCATCCAACACCAAATTAAAGACACTGCTGAGATAACAGTTCATCAAGATAAGAAAATGAGAACAGCAGCACACATCTCTGCAGTTATGCGATCGCTCCAGTTAATACACTGCTGTAAAGAGATTTTTTGTCTTTATTTCGTTGTTTCTAAAATGAAAACAAGCAAATACAACAAACGGATGGATCTTGTTTATAACTGCACCTGACAATTTAGCTATTATTCAGTGGAAATAACACCAATAATATCCATGTATTGAAATTATTTAAAATACCGTGTTGATTTTATTTGCTAGGAAACTAGGTGTTAGTTTAAAAAAATGAATGTCTTCACATTTTCATTTCGAAAATGCTTGCATTCAGTGTAATTTCACGCGGCACTGTTTGGCCTTTTCTAGTAAGTGAAAAGCATTCAGTCCAGGTTTTACAGCCAAGCAAACACCTTTCAAGTTCAAGGATATATATGGCAGGCAATTATTTGGTCTCATTAGCTCCGCTGTTCTCTTTGAGTTGAGAAAAAGAGATACATTAAAAAGGAAACTCGTGAGTAGAGACTCAAACTGTCATGTTTATAATAGCATGGCACCGATCCTGATATTCAGCACATTCCATGCATAATATTCTGAGGTCAAACCCTGCTTCAAAGTCCTGACATGCAGTCTATTACCAAAGAGAAAACATGAGATTTATCCTCAGTACTACTTTGCCTGCTCAAACACTCAGTAAACGTATGTGCCCCCTAAAAGGGGTATTATGCTTCAAGACGGAGGGAGTTTTAAACGTGTGGTCTGGATATCGTCATTATGATAGGAGGGTTCTGGCGCCTGTGGCTGTCCAGGATGACGTTTCTGTCACCTGATACCTAAACCACAATCTAGAGTGCTACAGTCATAGCAGGATGTAGCTGAATTTCAATTGCAATCTCACCATTTTATCTTGTTGTCTGTAATTTGTGTAAATAAAAGCTGGCTTTAGTGAGTGTGTAGATTCTTTCTTAAGTGTTTAGTACATACATGGGCTTATTTAGCTCTATATAAGCACTATAAACACAGAGTACCCTTCCTAGAAATATGAAATTACACAAGGAGCTGCTCCAATGTTGGAACTGAAAATAATTTTAACAGCAAGACGGTCATAGGATTTCCTCAGTCATGATATGGCCTGTTTTGTTTTTGACAGTTTCATGTCAACACGAAGTACTCTTCTAGCACAGATATAAAGTACAAACATGGATGTTTCTCCTACACTGAGCAAGAGTTAAAGGTAATGTGGGGCAAAATAATGTCAAGAGACAAAAGATTCAGTGTTAATTCTGACAAGATGGATTGTTATCATTTTAAACATTTATACGAGTTGCATATCCGTGTGATTTTAAAAGAAAGACATCTCCGTTTTTGCGTGCATATGTCAGGGCTAATATGACTGATTGATAAAGACGCGCGGAGGATTGGGTGTCAACTCGCGCTCGGGTGACTCGAGTAAACGGAGTCTGAGCTGAATTATAATTCGCCTAGAACTAGGACATGGTAGCCCCGCCCACTTATCAAAAACAGCAAGTTGATTGGACAAAGATACGCGAGTGGGGCGGAGTCTATGGGTGTGTCGAGATGCGTGACCAAACTATGATTGGCTTTCGTCTCCCTCCATCAGAATCTGAATAGCGGCTCCTAGAGCCAAACCACATTTTACACATTAAGCAACTGTTTCTGGTAAAGTGCAGCTGATACTTAGACGGGATAAATAATATCGTGCCCTCCTGGTCACTGTTTTTAAACTTAAGAAGTTTATATGGTCCTTCAAGAAAGCCAACCAGAAAGCAATCATTTCTAATATTTAATTTTTAATAGTGTTTTATATGATACAGCTCTGCTTCTTTGAAATTAGACACAATTCCGATTAAATCGACGGAGAACTCACTTGACATGCACTTCACGGACCTCCACGGACTGCTACGGTAACATAAGGTAAACCTCTGGAAACATGAAATGTGTCAATTATATCCGATACGTTGAAATATTTAATCAAACCTGATATTTGTTCATACCTGAATTACTGTCGTCATCTCGCATGAGCGAATGCAGGATTGTAACAACAGTTGTCTGAAAGAGCTTGTTTTCTATTGTGCTGTCCGTGACAGGTGTAATGTTTTGCGGGGTGGGGATACGTGACTTAATAAGACGCCAGATTAATATGTTTATAGACAGGCGCGTCAGCTCGTTGTGTCCGCACGCGCACATTTCCAGTTGGCTCGCGCTCTGCTCTGCTGTCACGCGCGCGTGAATGCTCTGTTTGTCTACACGTTGCGAGGACTCTCAGCTTCAAACTGCGCGAACCGCTGCTCTTCCCCAACCCCCGTTTCACTGCTCAGGCAACGAGGGCGGGGCCAGCCCAAATAAATGTGGGGAGGGGAAAAAACGAAGACAACAAACCTTAAAAATGTAGGCCACGGCGCGTGACCCAGTTCCTGATGAACAACACAGCGAGTGTAAATGTGGAGCACGGTTATTATCCCCCACGCCCGGCACGGCTCCAGGGCGGCTCTACAGTGTGTGCGTTTCTCTCTGTGCCAGGCAATGTTCGGGGGCTTTTAGAAATATGAAAAAGAAGAAAGAAATGTTACGTTTATACAATTAGCTATTTAAAATAGCATCACGGTATCAAAACTTTGTATTGTAAGTATCTGCATGTCATGACTAGTTACTGTTTTGACACATATTATATTATATTATATATGTAATATATAATATAATTATATATAATATGTGTCAAAACAGTAACATTATTTTATACACATATTTATTTTTGTATAAATAACCTATAATGAGCATCTCAGTCTCTCTACTGACCACAGCTTAAAAAAAAAAATATATATATATATATATATATATATATATATACCACAACTAAGCATTGTGAGCTTTTTAACTCAGCACAGGCTTAACTGGGACCTTACTATTTTCTTGTAATATAAAAACGTTTTTTTTACTGTATAGAACAGATAATGCTTGGGGTGTGGTTGTGAGATACTGGTGCAAGATCGGGGGGGGGGAAATGTATATCCTGTGGGCTGACCAGATGGTAAACCACATCTCTTCACCTGTTGATTCCACATGGGGAGTGTACCAGTGTCAATTTCAGTAGATGTGTGTTGTGATCTGAAGTCAGGGTGGGGTGGGCTGCTCCTACGCTTTTGTGTGGCAGTATTGGGTGTTCTTGGTTTTGACCACAGTGAATGCAGAAAGAGAAGATTGTAGTCTTGTGAGTGCGTGTGTGACAGATATTTTGTTTTGGGCCCCCTGGAGAAGGCGATCAGTCTGAAGCTGACCTACTTTTCTCCTTTACTCCATACCTGCAGAGCTATTTATACACATGGCACAGGGCTACAGGAGCAACTCAGACCATCTCTCCCCTCACAAACACACTCACATAAACACTTTGTCTAGTGCTCACACATTTATGTGTACACATCTCCTGCCATCTCTGAGTTTTTTTTTAATCTAGTTGTTATTATCATTTTCCCAGCCTGGCCTGTGGAGAGCAAACCCACCCAGTGATCCACCCACCCACACAGTGTGAAATCCAAACCCCTCAAGGAGAACAGTGAGGGTGAGTTGTATTCTTTTAAAGGGTCTGGTCCCAGTATGCATGTAGAAGCTTGCTTCATATATCAAGGCATGAGTGCCTAATGAATGCCTTTTTGTGTGTAATAAGAATCAACCCACATCTGTAATTATTTGTTTGTCCCAGAATTACTAGAGACTGAATAACAGTTTTGTTGAACCATAACTGGGTTATTTATCACAAAAGAAAAAGTCTTGCTGATTTGCATGAACAAATATGCTTGAGAAGAGAATTTAGAATTTAGAATATTAAGCTCAATCAACAGCACTTGTGCAATAATGTTGAATATAAAATGAATATGAATATAAAAATAAAATGTGGTGTTTTCATTTTTCCCCGGATTAATGGGGTCAATCTGTGAAACATTCAAATTCCCCTTGTTTCAGTAGTACAACCACAAAGCATAAATACACAGAATTACTTAGCTTGTACAATTGTAACCAGTTTTACAACATTGTTGTTACTAGTACATTACATAAATCATAAGCCCTAAAGCAACTGTGAAACACTGTTTTACCACAAGAATTAATTAATTAAAGTGTTTTAATGGAATTATAACCTTCACATTTCCTTCAACCTTCAACTAGCCCATTTACTTTACCACCCAAGTGCCTAGTCATAAAATCCATTTTAGTTATTTTGTTTACAAGAAAATCAGGGATGAATCTAAATCATTTTTGTGGCCAATTAACATTGACATGTGATCACATTTACTTCTCTTTGGAAAATTCTGCAGGTGAAATCCACCATCAGAAAACTATTTAAACTAACACTTTATTTTAGGGTCTCTAAACTAGTTTCTTATTAATTAGGAGTTTATTAAGAGAAAAGCTGTAGTTAACAGTGTATAAGTGTTTCATATTTTAAAGTGTTACCAAAACTGCTTGGTTTGAAAGTGACTTCTTTGTCGGCAATAGACCTATCACTGAAATTTTTCTAATGTGACTGCATCTTTTGTGCCATAAATGCTAAATCCGGAATATTCATTAAACACTAATCACAATCAGAGCTAGTCCTGATTTACAGAACTGATTAGAATACTTAATAATATTCATAAGATCATCTCATTTTATATCTCTTCATAGTCACTAAAGACGAAAGCAACATTGTGCAGTCAGTCGGATGGAGGACAGGAGGCACCTGCCACCAGATGGAGGTGGTAAAACCAAACACTCCGCCTCAGCCGAGTGTGACACAGAGGATAGGGCAGTCAGGAAGGAGCAGGGTGACCCTGAGACCTCCGCACAAATGCGAATGAGAAAAGAAGATCTCTGTGATGTTCCTCGCAAGGTGCCTCGTTTCCAGTATGTGGATTTCCCTTCCCTGCACCAGTGCATCCAACAGCTGTCTGTGCCTCCCCTGAATGGCTGGCTGGGATCCTGCTCGCTGGCAAAGACACCAAACTACAGGCCCGCCAGTCCAAAGGAAAAGGTGCCCAAGTTTAAATACGTGGACTACCCATCTCTCCACCACTGCATTCAGCAGCTGTCTGTGCCTCCATTAGAAAGCTGGAGTGCAGGGCTGGTCAGGTTTAATGCAGAGGGGAAACAGGACGACTCTGGGTTGCAGAAGAGGCCCTCTCAACCTGGCACTGTGAAGAATAACATAAGCAATGAGGCAGGAGATCCTAACAACGAGGACAGGAGTAGAGTTATATCATTTTCTTTCCCAAGAGACACACACAACTCAGTCTCAGGCAAGGAGGAGAGGCCTCAACACGATTACACCTCAGAGGTGCCACAGCGGTTAGAGAAAGGTAACACACCTCTAAGGTCCTGTGCTGCTAAACTAGATGCTGCTTTGCAATCAGATTGCAGATCAAGAGCAGAATCTGGATCTCATAGTGGCGTAGCAGTGGTGAGAAACGACAGACCGTCGGTTATTAACATGGTGCAGACAGATAGGCAGAAGCACTGGACAATGGCAGATCACCTGGAAGAGCAATTGAACTCACCAGATTCAGTTGGACTGGTACCATGGAAAACCGTCCCGGAGTCAGTCTGCCCATTCTGCCAACAGATGTTCACAAACCCCGAGCAGTTCAGGGCTCATCAGCGGAGCCATAGAGATAAGGTGACTAGTGCTACTAACTGATCAATAAACCAGCTATTTATACACAAACTCTCACTTCATTTTGTGACATACACAACCGTGTTCTCTCTATGTAATTTAAGGGGATAGTAGATACCCATTTACTCACCTTGTAGTTATTTCGAACCTGTTTGAATTTCGTCCCCTTTCCGTAGTATTTTGTTTTCAATAGGGACCAAACACTGTTTAATCACCCCTATATTTCAAAATATCTTCTCTTGTGTTTAACACGAGGAAGAATTTCATACAGATTTGGAACAACTTCAGAATGTGTAAATCCCTTTTATCGTTGCTTTATAAGTAATTTGTTACAAATTGTGATCAAAACTGTTTTTTTTTGCATTCGGGAACATTATTAACAGTGTTGTCTTGTCTTCACAGAGACCAAACTGATGTGCAGACGTACTGAGTGAAAACTGCTTTTGGCAAACAGTTAATGCCACATCATATGGAATCGTATCATCAGAGGCCTTCTTGTGTTGTGACTGGCTATAATGGCATTGCTGTCAGGACTATAGGGAGATCAAAGGCACATTAAGCACATTAGACAGTTTGGGTTCAGACCTTAGGGAGAATGCAAATCTTGTCTTGACTGATGTTGTGAAGCCTAAAAAGGCAGAACTGGACAGACAGAAACACACAAGCATACAATATTCATGCACATACAGTCAACTTGTGAGATTGCCGACACACACACACACACACACACACACACAAAGTATCCTATTCATGATTCAGGAGAGGTCAATATTTACTGCCCCACATAAGGACCATCAGACATAATGGGGTTTCAGCTCAAGACGGGATTAGAACCAGATTTATAGTCTCTTCCACACATATATCAGCGTGTTTACAGGGGTGGGTGAAGCTCGATGGACTGGTGCATAAGAGAATAAATTTTTTTTGGTTCCCCCGCACTGTGTGCATGGTGGCAGGCTAAATATTTAGCTTTGGGTGCCTACAAAATAATGGCTTTTGTTAATGCTGCACAAACAAACAGGCTTGATAATAAGGATTTGTTACATTAGCTTTTTATCGTTTTGTACTTTTTATGTTTTTGGAAATTAATGTCTAGTGGCTTTGAGCTAGTAGCTTTAAATCTTAAAAATGTACCGCTTGTTTTCAAGTGTTTAATTGTGTGAGTAAAGATTTTCATACAGAAACAAATGTTTGAATTTCCAGTACAGGAATACCCTCTGCAAGAAAACCTGTTTGACCGGTTAGCTCTTAGTTTCGTAGATTAACTGAAACAAAGGAGTTAATCCAAAATCAACAACTACAGTGAAAAACCTCACTGTTTACATTCAAACATCATGTGTGATTGGATTTTAGATTTTGTGAAAGACCTATATTGTACTCTTTATAAACTGGAGCATAATACATTTTTATTACAGTAAAGTTCTGACCAGCTATTATTTATAGATAACTTATAGGAAAGGTCAAGTATTTCATATTTGATCTGATCTTAGAGTTAGGGAGAAACAGTAACATTAATTGTTTCTTTTATGAAACTCACAGACAGTTTACACATTCACATTACAGTGTATATTTACAAATGATATTAATATGGACCATCTATTGACTTCACGGAAGTCACAGAAGATTTCAAATCACTGAAAGGTAAATTATGTCATGAATCCCCAGGACTTTCCGAAGCTCAGCTGTGGGTTCATCTGAAAGCAAATGCTGTTGCACTTTCATTCCCACACAGAACAGATCGACAGGATTGCATAGGCCAGGTATTTAATATATTAATAATATCAAACAGATGCGATGAAACGTACTAAAAGAAGCAAAAAAAAAAATCAGAAAAATGGAGACATAAACACAATCGAGGAAGCGCTAAGAAGCATGAGACAGACAGTTATACGGTGGAATGGAAGACAGCAGACGACAGTGGGATTTGGTATTTGTTTTTTATTAACCGTTTATACATTTGAATAGTAAATTATTAAAAAAAATCATAAACTTCTTTACAAACATTGAAAAATTACTTTCACTTTCATTTTTGTCCTGAGAATAGTTCGACGCAACATACCTAATCAATGCTTCATTCTTATTGCACATTTCGTTTCTTATAATGCTCCAAACACTGCCAATCAATTTTCTGTAGGAATTTTACAAGTGTGTGATCTGATTGATGATCTCAGCAAGAAGCAAAACACTTCAGAGGTGAGAACACTCTTATCTTAAATACAGCTTACACCACGTTTGCATCATAAAATACCAATCAAAATACAAAAGATCTGTAAAAAGAGTTTAAAGTCAGCATAAAGACAGTAATGCCTTATGGAGCTCTAGTTCTGGCAATGATGACAGATTAAACTTAACTTCATTTTATCTTCTGTCTGGTCTGTAAAGGTGCCATCTCCTCTCTCTCAAACACACTCAGTAATGAATAACCAATCCATATACATTTTTGGAACACAGGAACATGGAAACAAACTAGATCCCACAAACAAAGTAAGCAGTGCATTTCATTATAATCAACACAGCATCTGAACCAAACTCAACATGCTGTCATAAAGTTGTATATCTTTACTCATTTTCACCCATGTCCTTTTCCGAAGTGTCCGGTTTGTTTCTCTGCACTTAAACCTGTGTGTATAAAGAGTACTACTGAACTGCTTCAGTGCACTCGATGCCCGAGCACTGAGCTCCTGTGCGGCTCCTGCCTTTACCCCTGCTCTACTGCTGCCTGCGCCAACAAGCTGTGCCCCCTGGTCTCCACACTGCTTACCTGTGAATTGGTATCAGATCCAAAGAGCAAAGTGTTTGGTTGTCCAACATTCAGAGCCTGTCCAAACTGTCATAATCTGATTATGCATGAAAAAGGATGTAAGTTTGTAAAATGCACATCATGCTTTCATCGATTTTGTTTCATCTGCTTGCAAAGTGATTGTAGTAAGGATAAAGAAAGCTACTGGAAACTAACTTGCACAGAGCCAAGAGCAGAAAGACAGAGATTTAAGGTACCACAATCCTAAACAGAGATTCTTCCCATTGGATAATATTGTCTAAAATGCAAATGCAAGATTTTTTAATTGCTATACAGAAGTGATTTCACAAACTATTTCAATCTACGAAACAAAAAGAACATGGCATCGATCCCATCTTTTCTGAATATATGCTACGCCATACTAAGTTGGACTTGGGTAGCAGGCATAACAACTCAAGAAAATAGCACTAAGTTGACATTAGATGGTTTGTATCTTATTAGTAAAACACACTGTACATTGTCTTTACTATGACTCTCTGCAACTTTAATTATTTTATACCTAAAATATAAGCAATCTTATCATTTAAAATAACAGCTCATGGTGCGATACAGAAAGATACATACACCGTTCCATTTTAAGTAATGATGCATCTAAGGATTCTTAATAGCATTTATTCAGTTCTATATTACTTAACATTTTATTATTTCCCTTGCTATTGTAGTGTTTTTATTGTTGTTTAATCTTATGTTTGTGTGGTTTAAACGGTCTTCACAAGTTAGAGATAAGAGAATGTCTCCATTTGAAGGATTTTGATGGTTGGTATGATCTGTGCTGATCAAAGTACAAAAGGGCTGAAGTTCAGATGAATTCTGAGCACCAAAAACTAAAGGCTGGAACATGACTTTTAAAAATCCAAAGAGATTATAAATGGCTAGGCATCATACATTTACCAACATTGTAAATAATAATTTTTTTCATCACTTCATTCTTTCATATTGAGATTCAATCTAACAGTATTGCCAGGCACTTTAAATCTTAGGGAAATACATATATTATTTTGGACAGGCATTAAGTTATAACTGATACCCATTTGACAGATGCTTTTACCTAAAGGAGGGACAGTCATTTGATGAATAAATCCAGGAATATAATCTCAAATGGATTGTTCACCTTAAAATAAAAATGCATGTAACTTCCAACCCTTTACACATTGTTTATTCTTTAAAAAAAGTATTCCATTCTTCAATAGTGTCAGTTTAATTTGCTTAATGTCCCTCCACTAGTATAGGTAACTAAAACTGCTAAACTTGTAACTAAATCTAAAAGATCCAAAGAGGCCACAAAGGCATTGTAAAACAAATCTATATGAATCAAGAGGTTTAATCCAAGTCTTGTGGATTCTACATATAAACACACAAACAGAAAATGTATCGCATACGGTAAATGGAAGCTTGTGAATGTGTCACAAGTTACAACAAACCTCGCTGATTAAGATTCTGTGTTCGCCAAGTGCTATGTTCCATGTATGCTTGTTGATTATTGTTAATATGTAAATAAAAAGCCAAATTATATCTGTTCATCATTTTTAAAAAGGGAAAAATCATTTACTATAAATAATTGTACTTCACTGTGGTTCTTGTAAGTTTGGGCTACCTGGGACCTCATTTATAAAAAGTGTGTACGCTCAGATTTGATCGTAGAGTGTGTGTACACTTAAATCCAAGACTTAAGTCACGTCTTTGACGTGAAAAAGTGCTTAGCCTCACATCAGGATCTGAGCAGATATACGCACTATTTATTGTTGGGAGTATTGAAAATTCTTGCTCCTCACTGTTTATGATTGTGAATATTTAATATGTTAATGACATTAATTAGGAGTCATTTACAAGGCAGAGAGATGAAAATGTTCATTTGCATGCAAGTTCAAGATCATTTGCGATTCATAGATTTCACATCTGTACGCATATTGGAGAAATGATTGTAAGATTATAAATGTGGACCCTGAACCTTTAATGGAGGGACAGGAACCACTCGAATTTCCTTAAACGTTTTTTATTGATTTATATTAAATGTCAAAGATTAACTAAAGTCATTTGGAACAAAAGGAGGGCAAACAAATGGTTACAAAGTTTTAATTTTTCGGTGAACCATCCATTTAATAACCTTTCTGTTCTTGGGATAACCCTGTATTTAATTCATCCTGCAACACATGATTACCATAAACGGCGCATTTCTACAACTGTTGTCATGAACACTGATGAAATTTCAAACCACCATCATTTCGAAACTTCTTCCCACACTGATCACAAACATAAGGTTTCTCTCCTGTATGGATGCGAGAGTGGCGCTTCAGTGTCAGTGCGTGACGGAAGCGTGCGCTACAGATGGAGCAAGTGTACGGCCTCTCTCCTGTATGGATCCTCTGATGGATCTTGAGATGTTGCTTACGGTTAAAGTCTCGCTCACACAGGCCACACCGGTACAATCTTCGGCCGGGGGGAAATGCATGGCGCTCGGGACCCTTGTAATTGTTGTTGTGGAACTTTGGAAAGTGGCTTTGATGACCTGAGCTTGAGGATGACAGGAAATCTAGGTCGAGAGGCAGAAGAAAGGGCAAAATACAGGAAAAAAAGTCATGTGTAATGCCATATATCCCTAAATGAATTCATCAGTCTATGATAATACTATACTCTTTGCAAATTGATATCAGCCCCATTAGTGTGACAAATAACTTGTACAGTACTTACCTAGGGATTGGTTGGTAGACTGGAAGTGCGTGTTTGTTTGGCAGCTCTCTGACTGCAATGGCTCAGGTCTCCAGTCTTCCAGCAGTTGAGACTGAGCCAGAGAAAGTCGGTCTGAGTTAGGCTCCTCCACTACAGTGAGGGTTACAGGGATTGGTTCACCATATTCCCCTTCTTTTTCTACCTTTACAGCCACTTCAAGGGATGACTCCTCACTTAGCACACTAGTATCTGTTCCAGCACTTCCCTGCTCAGTTTTGGTTATACGGTGTTGCTCATTCTTGATGTCTAAAAAAGCAAACGTCTCATTAAACTTCAATCAATAATGTGCAAATCTTGTTTTACTTACCTAAAATAAATAGCAGTTGTGCCAGAAAATCACCACAAAAAATAAGCTATTACAGGATGGCATATTGTTACCGGTTTAATTTTCACAAAATAATAGAAAATGTAAAAATATATATATAACTCCTGTTCCATACTGCTTTAATTGATGCACACTAAGCAACTCACATCACTCGCACATAAATTCCGCTTTGCATGGGGTGGTTCTTTGCCTCCACGCCATGCATTTAAAATCCTGTAATGCACAACTAGCTGCTAATTATCACTTACACACACAGACATATATACATATTTATACATATATAATACACACACACACACATTTATATTTTTATATATATATGTGTGTATATTTAGGGCTGGGGAGCTTACAAATGTATTCCCTTACCGATTCCAAACCACATAACAACAACTCCAGTTAGTAACATAATTCATTACTTTATACATTTTAAGTAGCCTAATATAATCAGACTACTTTTTTATTAGTTTTAGATTACTTTTGGCCTAACCCCTCTGTATCACATTGATTTAAAAAGGATAATCTTTCTAATCTACCACGAACCGAAAATGTCAAATTTAAATAAACTATAATAAAATAATATCAATCAAAATAAAACAATTATTTAACAAAAATATTTAAAACCCTACATGTATATAAGAAATAATGTGAATTTTGTTTTATTTAATTTAATTAAATAAATTGTGAATAGTTTATTGCTATTAAGTGGATAATATGAAATCATGCAATCAATAAAAATTTTACTTTAGTCTGATTACATTTTAAAATGTAATTAAATATAATTATAACTACATAATTTTTGGAATCTGATTACGTAATCCAGACTAAATATAATCAGTTAATACCCAGCTCTGTGTGCGTGTACTCTAAAAAACGCTGGGTTATTTTTTCAACCCAAATGCTGGGTTGAGGATGCGGACGTGAAAGAGAGCATGCATGTCACGTTAACATCGGACGACACCACTGCGAGAAGCCACCATTTTTTTATCGTCTCGAGATGGAAGCGAGTGAAATATGTTTATCGTAAGTAAAGTTAAAAAATATAAAGTCATGATTCATTGTTTGTGTCTGGTTAAGGCAAGTAAACGTCATTATTCCATCATGTTGTCTAGAGTCTAGATAATCCATATTTTCAAGTTTCAAAAATAGTTCTTGCAGAAGTAATCCATGCCGATGTTTATATATAAATACTTAATATAAATAATTATAAATTAATATATAAATAATATTAAATTATATCATAGCGAACATGGCGTCTGTTCAGAAGAAAATATTGGTCACCCATACTTGCAGTGGAGGACAATAATTAAGAGAATATTAAATATATTTATTGCGTTCCAAAACTTTGCAGAGTTTGTATGGGTTTGGAACAACATGGGGGAGTAGAAATGATGGCCATTTAAATTTCTTGGTGAACTAATCCTTTGAAAGAGCAGCCCTTCACGTACACAGAAATGTGTGAGGTAAGTGAATGTTTTGTCTGTTTCAATATTTCAGTAAAGTAGCTTTCTGAAATAGTGTTAGTGAAATAATGTTTGGCAGACATTTTTTATTTAATCTTTATCTTCAGATAAAAATAAATACATTTCAATTAAATGTTTTCTTTTTTCAAATGTTTTTCTCTTGTTAGGCCGCTAATGAAGAACAGGCAGTGACTGGGATGAAAGCTGGTAAAGTAGAGAATCACCTTTCCCCCGAACTGATGCAACAGTGGTTTTAAAGGAGGACAATGCTCTGGATAATGTAAAAGATGTCTTTGCTGTGCTGATGGTGCTCCATCATATGCTAAAGAGATCATGAAAATTGGCAGTGATGCATGACAAGCATGCGTGGACTTTTAAACAAACTGTAAGTGTATAATTTGAAAAAACCAAACGTTAACCGCTTGTTCTGTGTTGTTTAATAGAAATGGAGTTGACCCTGTCATTCATGCACATGCTCACATTCTTTCACATATGCTTCTGTTAAATGTTATATTAGTGTTAATCTTATGGTTTATTTATGTACTGTAATGCCAGATAGTTTGTAAAGAACTTCAGTATTAACTAATTGTACAGTTGTTGTAAAATAGTGTTGTAAAATATTTTGATACAATATATAAAAATTACCAAAACAAATTACATTTGCTCTTGTTATATTTAACAAATGTTCAGTGCTTTATTTATAAACTGTTAATGCCATAATTTTCTGCATTTCTTCTAACATTCATGTTACTTTTTGACTGTTTCTCTTCTTGTTTTTAATAAATATTTACCTTTGGATAGTCATTCTTTGTGTGTAGAAGTGATTTTAAAATGAACAAGTTTTGTAGGTTTAATGCCTAGCTTAATTTGGGTTCATTTTAGCCTAGCAATTAAGTAATTTTAAACCATAAAAAGCAACCCAACATGCTGGGTCAAATATATAACCCAAATTGCTGGGTTAAAACGGATTTTAAAAAGGATACTGGATAAAAAAAAATAAAAAATACTCTCCATGTAAAATAGTACTGATCTTTACAAAAAACTAAACAAAAATAAAGGAGGTGTAAACATCTTCATCATGTGCACACATGATGTTTTCTTTTTCCTCAGAAATTCTGCGTTGCATACACATAACTAAAGTTATCAAATGAAGGCATAACACATCGTTAAATAATTAAAAATCAAACAGCAAACAAAAGGGATTTACTATTAAAATTAAAACACGAAAGAAATGTTATTTGATTATTACTTAAAAAAATTTAACAAATTTTGTTTTAAAAAATTTTGTAGTAGCCTAGTAAACCGAACTTTTATTTTGGCGGGTTGCCGTGAATAGCTTTACAGTTCTGTGCGATGCTAATTTTACTGAAATTAAACGGTAAGCTTATGAAATGCAGAGCAGTTCTGGAGATGTTGTTCATGTAGTTATGTCCTTAGATAGTGAGCTGCATACGCTGAATCATCGCGAACAGTGCATGCTGCAGTATTTGTGTAGAAAACAAAATCTTGTGTCTCTGCCATTCATTAATTAGTTTTTCTGCCACCACTACAGAGGCATGTCACTTTTTTCAATGACAGGCTCTGACAAATAGCATTCAAACTCAGGTCATATTTATGTTAACAATCATGACATTAAACACTTGGCTCGGACTTGCGTGTATTTTTGCCACATTAATTTAACCGCTTGAGGTACTGCTAATGAGTCCTCTCAGCTTTGTCGTCAAACATACTGCTGTTCTTTCTCCAATGCAGCATCTAGTCAAAAAATTAATAGCAGAAATGTGCTCTCTTTGCAGCACACGCAGTATCACGTTTCAAAACAAATGCATGTGTTTTTAGTAATTTTCACCTCTAGAGGCCACTCTCACCACAGATATGTTGGCTCTTGCGCTGCATAATGATAATCCACAGTGTTTAACTGCTGTGCAGTGTTTATGTTTAATTGATAATTCAGGGATTACCTGGATTCAAGCTATTTAGACATTTAAGCACATAAAAAGACAAAGTTAACTCTTTCCCCGCCTGTTTTGTTACATTTAAATATGTTTTTTCTTGTTTATTTAAAAACTATCTTTGTGTTTCTTTATTTGGTTGTGGCCCCTTTAAGGATCTTAGGTTTCAGTTAAGAGTGATGCCATGTGATCAGTAATGAGGAAGTTAGCAAGCATGTCACAGAGAGCTACATGTTCATATGCAGATTCTGCTAAAGCCGAAGGGGATTTACTAGGCCTTGCCTTATTAGACACTGCAAGAGGCGTCAATCCTATAGTACAGAAGTTACCATTCCATTTGCAGGAGAGGTGGGCATTCGTTGGTGCAGCCTATAAGTTACAAAATCATGTTCTTTATCCTCCCTTTGTCTACTCTGTGGACTAGATGAAAACGTAAAATAAAAAAATAAATCTATTTCTTTTGGGTTTTATTCTTAAAACTGTTAATCTCATCAATACACGACGAATGCAAATCAATGCACATTTGTTTAATTTTTTGTGAACACTTCTTTGAAATATTAAGTTTAGAAGCAACTTGACGCTCACTGAATCCTTGTGCCAGTAAAGCTAGGATTGAGGCCTTTTTTTCTTGACTCAAAACCTTTCTTTACACTGTTTTTGGCATGTTTAGTGTTTATTTTTACATTTCTAATTAGAAACCAGAACACCTAGATGAGCCCCGTGAACATATCACAGGAACCAGACGTACCAGACGCCTATGAGGCGAGCCGTCATATTGACAGAGTCCAGCTCCATGCCAAAAAAAAGAGACTCTCCACACAGTTGACCCAAAGCCCCAGATGGCTGAGGCGCGGAAGCATCATATCCCTGTGCTTGCACAACTGGTTTTGCGAGTGAGCCATGAATTAGCCAGTCATCGAGATCACCCTTACCAAGGTATGTTACCCTCCGCTACCTTGGTAAAGGCGCAGGGAGATAGGGACACCCCAAAGGGGAGAATCTTGTACTGATATGCCTGACCCTCAAAAGAAAACCGAAGAAACGGTCTGTGTCAAGGCAGAATCAAGACGTGAAAGTACACATCCTTCAGGTCGATGGCTGCAAACCAATCCTGGTGGTGAACACATGACCGAATGTGTTTTTGCATCAACATCCCGAATGGTAACCAATGGAGGGACCAATTCAGGACTCGCAGAACCAGGATTGGCCGTAACCCACCGTACTTCTTGGGTACGATGAAATAGGGACCGTGAAATCCTGAATTCATTTCGGCTGGAGGGACAAGCTTGATTGCATGCACGCAGAGGCATCCTTCTCTGAGTGAACAGAGGTGAAAAGGACACCTGTGAAACTAGATGCGCTAGCCAGGCCCCCAGTGTGGGAGCAAGCAGGATCAAAGGAGCAGTTATCGATGTACCAACGGTGGGGAAGCCAGGGGGAGAAAGGTGGCTCAGTCTCAGAAGCAATGTGTCCAGGAGATGAGACAGGCCGCTAGAATCCTCACCAGATCCTCTCCATGGCTTTATTTGTTTGTAGGGTTAAAAAGCTTGTAGGACTTGCACAACTTGGTCCATATATTATTATTATTATTGTTATTATTATTACTGTTAATGACTGAAAAGTTATTTTTTTCTTTCCAGACTAAAAATCACATAAACCACAGGATGAAAGAAATAATGATTTACAGAGAAAACAACAACAAACAACAGAGACCCCAGAAAAAAAGGTCAGGGTTCTGTTCTTCATACCTCGCTTAATACATCTGAGATGATTTGAAAGATGCCTGATTAGCCTAATTGTGATAACTTTTTTCTGGCTACTTTGGTTCTTCAAACTAACCTATGATTTTGATTGAAACATCTGAATTACGTTTTATAAGATTACTGCACATTCTCGTATTCCCTGAAAAGGGCAGATGTATTGATACTCAAAACCATGATAAAGAATGCAGTGGTTGCATCAAGACAATAGCATCATATAATTAAAACAGACACTAAAACAACTTGACGAATATCTGGACCTTTATAGGGAAACGGCTGTGCAAACAAAAGTACATAAATGTTATAACAGATAAATGAAATGTGCACTGTTTTATTTTATTTTACATGATACCCAATTATTTATATTCACGATTTTTTACATTTTTATTTCAAAATTCGGTTATACAGTAAAAAACTAAAAAATAGTATAGCAAAGAATATGG
This sequence comes from Enteromius unitaeniatus, assembly GCA_032359435.1. Classification (NCBI taxonomy): domain Eukaryota; kingdom Metazoa; phylum Chordata; class Actinopteri; order Cypriniformes; family Cyprinidae; genus Enteromius; species Enteromius unitaeniatus. The sequence continues at coordinate 9,543,017 of JAUMHI010000040.1, read as the reverse complement.
GGAATGCATTCTTTTTTGGGCAAAGAAACCACTTGCACCAAGCCATGTACCGTGACAATCAGCTCCCGAGCTTATGCACCTGTTGCTATGAAAGCAATTCTGGAATGAGCTTTGAAGAACTAGCCAATCCAAAATCATGCCAAATCATCAACAATCAAATCCAGCTAAATTAACTAAATCAGCGACGTACAAAGAATGAACCCCCTGAACATGAAATACAACAAATAACTGAAATAATCAATTCAGGTGGTTCATGGAAACAACACTCCTCCCCATGCATAAAACAACTCCACTGACAAACAGGGAAGTCTTCAATAATAGAACCCCAGAAAAGTAATTTGCCCTTGTTTCCTTTGAGTTATCTACCTGTATAAAATATATAACCATACATTCATATTAAGGCAGATATTTGAGAAAGAAACATCTGTAAGGCACCTGGAATGCCATTATAACATTTAGGCTTATATATATGTAGGCTATATATGGATAAAGAGAAATACTGTCTTTTTTTTCTTTGCAATCTAGTGGCCCTACTACAACCTTTGAAATATGAATATAATATTTAGGCGAACTATAGTGATTTTGTATGTTAAAACTAATTTTAATTAATGACAGAACATCGCTTACGGCTTTGCATTGTGGGTGGAAAATTCAGACGGTTCTTTAAACGGCATAATATTCTCTACAATGAGTATTAAATTAAACTGGGTCACAGAGAGACATAGAACCTTTACAATGCATTTATGTACTTTATGAGAATAAACCAAGGGATGTATTAAGAGGATCTTACCTGTCTGCATCATTATGAACACATCCCTGTATAACAATCATCTCCCCTGAGTGAAGACCACCCGGTATAATCTCAGTGAAAGGCATTGTCTGATTAAAATCACAATAATAATACTCATTCATAACATTCAAAACACATCTATCGGCATTATTTTTCAGTCGATGTTACTGTTATGATGAGCGAAACATAATGCTTACAAATCCAGATAGGCTAAAACGTTTCGCATGGTAACGTTAAGCTTAGGCTGTGCTCATGTAAAATCGTCTAAAAATCCATAAATCGACTTACCGGATTGAGAATCGTTTGTTTTGCATTTGCCACTGACATTAAAATTCCTGTATGTAGCGATTAACAGGTAATATACTAAAAGCCGTGAATTTTAAATATAACGTGGTCTTGTTATAACCCCGTTTCCTCCATTGACGAATACCTAAAAGGCTCAAAAACGCTGGTGTTCTGTCGGATTGTCCTACCTTGTCAGATTTTCCTACCGCAGCATGTTTTTATAGTGACATCTATCGGTTTTTGCTGCGCTATCAAAAAACCTATACGGGGAGGCTGGGGTGTTGCCTACTTCCTGCGAACTCTACAAATGCGATGCGTAACTTAATTATGTCATAATTATACTATTATACTGTCTATAAATCACATGTAGCGTGTTCTGATAGCTCAGAAACACTCATCAGATTACAAATGCGATGCGTAACTTGATTATATCATAATTATACTATTTTACTGTCTATAAAGAAGACACAGAAACACCCATCAGATTATCCTACCATCAGTGTTTTACCCTTTATTTGATTAATTATGACACGTTATTGTCCATAAATCACAGGTAGCGTGTTCTGATAGCTCAGAAACGCCAATCAGATTATCCTACCACCAGTGTTTTACCCTTTACATGATTAATTATGACACGTTATTGTCTATAACTCACTGGTAGCGTGTTCTGATAGCTCAGAAACAGCCATCAGAACATGTTACCTGTGGTTCATGAACAGTAAAGAGTCATAATTCAAGATAAAACACTGATGTTCAGATGGATGTAACCATTTGTCAATAGAGGTGGGCACCACAGGAAAATACATGTATGACATTTTCACAATTCAACTACAAATGCTGTTAATTCAATGTAATTACTGCACAGCAAAAAAAAAAAGCATAATTATGCTGTCTTTGCAATAAAACATGCAATAAAACTTCTGTGTTCCTGAAGTAATGACGATATGATGTATTGGGAAAAGTATATATTTGAGGAAAATGACAGTAATGATAAATATGATCATATTCACTAGCTCTACTTGCTCTTATGGCTCCAGGTGTCTTTGAGTAAGGGTGGACAATCTTTCAAATAGTATCTTAACACAATATCAAAATCCTGGACATGAATTATGATCTTTCTTGACCACTTAAAAAAAGCATTGTTATAAATTCAGACTTGAACCTGCTTAGACTTGATGCACTTTCACCATTTAATACAAACTATTCAATAAAAAAATTCAACATTGTTAACAAAATGAAAAGCATTAAAACCCAAGTTTAAGTTAAATTTAAATATAGCAAACAAGTTGTTAACCAGTAAACCAATTAAATAATTTTTTTTTAAAGTACAAAAGTGCACTTGTAAAAGGTGTTCAGTGGTGCATACATTTCTTGCACGAATAGTTGCCATCTGGTTTATATGTAGCACATTTAAAATGTGCCCATCTCTGGCACACATCACACTGCACCTGGAAAGGTGTAATTAGATTTCTAAGATGTAAATATTGAAAGCGAATCCAATATTTTAACAATATGTCCTTAAATGCCAGAAGTTACCAAGTTTAATGTGAAACATTTACATTACATTTACATTTATTCATTTAGCAGACGCTTTTATCCAAAGCGACTTACAGGTGGGGAAAACAG
>JAUMHI010000040.1:9525950-9540216 GCA_032359435.1 Enteromius unitaeniatus | reverse complement strand
TAACCCACCGCTGGGTTAGTCCATATTTGACCCAGCGTTGGGTTGCCAAAATAACCCAAATTGGGTTGTTTTAACCCAGCAATTTTTTGTGTATGATGTCTGACACTAAAATTACATATAAACGGGGGAAAAAACATACAAGTTTGGTAACTTGCCCATTTTTTTTCTCTAGCATTTCTCCAGCACTAGTTTTAATAGTATTTTTTTCTGTAAAAACGGCATTTAAAAAACACCTTTAAACCTTAACGCTGTCATACAAGTGTATACAGAAACCACCACTGCAGCACCACCAAAGTTATGGGTAATAACAACCGACAAGGTTTATAAATGCACAAAGATCAGAGTAAACACGAACCCCAAATATACCGGGTGTTATTGCGGGAGCACTGACATTCGGTCTGAGCCATTTAAACCTACGTCTTTTAATACCTTACCCTGTGTCTCATAGGGTGTTGATTCTTCGAGCGAGCTCGTAGCCAGAGCGCATGCGCCTCCATGAGGATTCCCACAGACTGATCCTCGCCGGAATACGTCCGTTTCTTTGGCTCCACGTACCTCATAAACATGTTGCGAGTCCATAGCAGGCTCGGTTTGTTGCCGGACACTACTAAGGGTATTTAACTGCGGACCCCCGCGCTGAACCCTGGTGCAGCCGATGGAGGTCGTAACGTTAACCATCTGATCGCTAACGTTAAAATCTTCGAGTCCCCGTGGCTGATGATTCAGGCGACCGCACACATTAGAAAGTTGTGTTTCAGCTGTTTGTAACCTAAACTTGAGGGCACTGTTGTCCTGCAGAGCCTCTTGAATCTTGCCCTGCACGTCTCTGAGCGCTCTGTCCAGGAGTCTGCTGATCTCCGCGACGGCGATCTCTACCGCGACGCCGAGCGCGTTCTGCAGCGTCGCGGTCAGTTCGTCTTGAAACGAGAACGACACGTCAGCGATCACTGCGGGATTTGCAGGGCCGATGTGTACCTCCATTTCCTTTCTCGTTTAAAATAACTTTTGGACAGTATTCTAATGTCTCAAGAAGAGACGAAGCGCACAGTTCACTGGAGAACGCTGAAGTGGAGAGCATTTAGTAGTTGGCCAACCACAACGCTCCCTTCATGGCGTGCAGTTAAAACTACTTAACATTTGTAGTTATTTGTTCTGTATTTGTATTTATTTTTAGACGATGAAATTCAACCCTTCAATCACAAACAAACAAAATACATGTTAAAATATGTCGTTATTACTGGTAAATGTGCAATGTAAATTGTCTGAATAACTCCGGGAAACACAATAGTCGCCCCATATATTTGATGTATTTTTCTTTTCTTTTTATTAGACAAGGACAAGGAACATAAAGTAACAATATCTGACATGGAATGGATTCCTTACCAAACACGTCAATCAGTACTTTCTTTTTTTATTTGATACATTTTGACAAACTCATGAAAAATATATAACATGCATTCTTGTCTTAGGGACAACTTTGAACTTCTTGATCCACTTTGTTGACGACTATCCTACTAGTCAAAATTTCTCGATTGTTTTGTGTTTTTAAAGCGTTCTATTCTGCTCACCAAGCAGATGCATTTATTTGATCCAAGATACAGCAAAATCAGTAATATTGTGAATTACCTGCTTTATATTTGAATATATTTTAAAACGTAATATATCCCTGTAATCAAAGCTAAATTTTCAACATTATTCCTCCAGTCTTCAGTGTCACATCTTTCAGAAATCATTCTAATAAGCTTAGGCTGATTTCCTGAGATTTCCTATTCAAGCGACATTATTATTATTATCAATATTTAAAACCGTTGAAGACTTTTTTCAGGATTCTTTGATGATAATAAAAATCCAAAGATCAGCATATGAAATAAAAAGCTTTTGTAACATTCGAAAGCTTCGGGTCTGTTTTTTTGGCGGGGGCGCGAAAAATGTTAACGTCTTAAGACGCAGCCAAACGTCTTAAAAGTAATACAGGACAGGAAAATAAAGAGACCAAAAAAGCAACAGGAACAACAAAGTAGCTCAATGAAAAGGTACAGTCTACGCTGGAAGCAGGTAAACGGTCCAGCGGCTTAAAATATCGAGTTTGCTTGACAGGAAAGAAAACGACGCGGTTGTGTTTCTAAAAGAAGGGGTAGCCTTATAAGTGTGATGGAACTTTTAGAAGGTAACATATTTTATTGCCAAATTATCATGTAACATTCTTTGACAACAAAATAAAACTATAAAATAATGCAACAATGACATTTTGCTTTACGCTTTTTTCCTTCACCTGAACAAATTGCATGATTCATTACTTTATTAGTGGAAGTTCTACTCCCTGTTACACATTTAAAAAAAAAAAAAAAGCTTGAACATTTGTTGTCATTTTAACCGGAGTACAACACAAATTATAGACTGTGTGTCGGAGGGCCAAAGATTGACTTGGACGGACAGTGGGGAATATATATATAGTGTATATATACGCATCACCTCTCATTTGTAGGCTACAGTCGATCGTTTTCGGCTGCTCTTTCATGTATATGTTATAAATAGATTATATGCATGCATTTTCGCAAACAGCAGATAGGAATTTTCCAACAGCATTAATATTCGTCTAATTTCTTGATATAGGTGAAAACTGGCTTGCGGGTTTCGCCATATTGCACTGCCACTGCCACAAAAATTGCAATAGGCAGCCAACAGGTGTCGCAAACGCCTCGCTACGAGGGCTGCACTAGCGCATGAGACTTGCCAATGACCGAAGAGAAGGGGATTCCGCATTTAATAATTAAAAAATGCACTACTACGTGAAAAACAGAATCATGTGTAGATTTTCCTTAAAAAAAAAATCGACGTCATTTTAATCGGAATTGCCATATCCAAATTCACAAATTGGAAATTAAAAGAAAATGTGCAATAGAAAATCTGGCGAGCGAAATGTGTTGATTAAACCCGGAGGATGCCGAAGTATCTCGTTTAAAGGATCCGTCTCCAGGCATCACTGAAATCAACGTAGTCTCCGTTCCGTTTGGTGCGCACTGTGTACATGAACTGACATTAACGGGTTTACCAGTCTCACAGAGGTACAGGCAGAGGGGGGCATCCGAGTGTGCGGGCTAGAGCTGTACAGTAAACAATTCTGGTACGCTTGCAATGATACACAGCAGAACTGCATGCTAGTGCAGACGTCGCATGCCGCATGTGCACGCCTGTCAGTGGAGCCTGGGTGCACACCACCATACAAGCTGGACCAGGAGGAAAACAAGCTCGAGCGCTTATTTGGGCTCTCCTCGAGGGAGCGTGATTGCATGATGAGTGAGAAGAGAACTGCTGCTATCATGAACGAATGTAAAACATACCACAGATTTTAGGCAGACATTGGAGGATAAAAAAAACAAGCAACTCGCCCAGCAATGGAGAACCAGGCGGCGATGGAGCAGCAGAGCTACGAGGACGTGCGGAAAAGCGGTTATCTCCGCAAGCAGAAATCTATGCACCGGCGCTTTTTCGTTCTCCGGGCTGCCTCGGAGCAGGGCCCGGCCAGACTCGAATATTATGAAAACGAAAAAAAATTCCGAAGCAAGTCACCGGTCCCGAAGAAAGCAGTGAACCTGGACTCTTGCTTTAACATCAACAAACGGGCAGATTCAAAGAACAAGCACATGATAGTGCTATATACCCGCGGGGAGAGCTTTGCCATAGCCGCGGACACCGAAGAGGTCCAAAACGAATGGTACCAGGCCATGCTGGATCTACAATGTAAATGTGAGCCAGAAAATTATTCTTGTAATTCGTGAAAGATCTGTAGGCTGCTGCATGGACCTTGGTGGTTGTACTTGCTTAACCTGCCCATCAACTTGCATGTTGATGATGGGAGCCCCCTTGGCTTCTGTGGATCTATATTTGCAGAGCTGTTCGGATTCAAATGCACGTTCTACCCCACCCGTCTGTTTAATGTAGCCACCACACCTGGAAATGTGGACGCACGCGGTATTAAAATTGCCAAATTACGGTGCACGCTTGTAGAGCCATTCAGTACATTCGTGCATTGACGATTTAGTAATCTGGTTTTGATTAGATTGCTTATGGAAAATCGAGATGCAAAATGTTTAATATTTAAATGCTCTCAGCACTAGACAGAACTACTATTAGTGCGTAGCGCAAGAGTGGTGCATTGTGCAGCGGACGCCGCTGCAGCGCTCACGACTGTTTTTGTTTTTCTACACATTTGTGCATGTTGTGCGTGTAACCTACATTTCTGTCATAGCGATTCTGCCGGGGAGGGGAGCCGCGGCAGCCGCGCGTGTTTATTGGAATACGGGTCTCCTCCTGCCCCATCCCTCGTGTTTTGGTAGAATATGATCCCCCCACCCCGCCGCTGAATGAACCGATCACCGGGTTGAACAGCAGGCCATCAGCGTGATGATATGGAGACATTAGTTGCCGAGCAAGCGATTCTATGAACCTTCCTCGGTTTGATTAGTGTCAGTAAAGGCTATAATGGATTCACTTAACGTTAGCAGTAGTGTTAGTATCAAGCTGCTGCATAGAGAGGATGTTTAATTTCCTCGGTTTTTACAAGCATAAAAAATGTGCAAGTGCAACATTGTTCAGATAAACTAATCAAATGTAACATTTTGCTAAGAAATCAGCATGTTATAGTCACAATATTTAAAAAATAAACGTTTGCCTTTTTGACCTGCACAAAATGTAAGAGTAAATTTATGTGGTAAAATAACTGAAACATGCATGTATGGATAATTAATAATAGAATGTTTTATGACAGTTTGGTTAAGGTGACATTGGGTTATAAAAGGCACAGCATCATAACATTTGACCTATGAAATTCAACCCAAAGTTTTAGGATGTGACCAAAAGACAAATTTTCTTCATATTAGTATGATTAAACAACAAAGCTTCCTTCACTAATAGTGTTCCGTATGGGAAAATGTCATTTTTTGTGACAATTCTTATCTGAAATTACACATTTAACATTTGAGTTATGTCTTTAAATAGTTAGATAGACACAATCAACACAAAGTGTGTAAAACACACTTTCCGTTACAGTTGCTTTAAACATATGCATATTTCTTTCTTTTTTATTGTGTTTCTATTTTTTCTTGTATATCTATAGGTAAGACTCCTGATGAGTGTGGCAGTGGAGGAGACTGTGGATTGCCGTCCCCTGGCCCTGCCTTTAAGGAGGTCTGGCAAGTTAAAGTCTGGCCTAAAGGTTTGGGCCAGGCCAGGAATCTAGTTGGAATCTATCGACTTTGCTTGACAGACAAAACAGTCAACTTTGTCAAACTCAACTCTGACGTTGCAGCTGTGGTCCTCCAGTTGATGAATGTGCGACGCTGTGGCCACTCAGAGAACTTCTTTTTCATTGAAGTGGGTCGTTCTGCCATGACAGGTCCTGGAGAATTCTGGATGCAAGTAGAGGATTCAGTGGTGGCACAAAACATGCATGAGACCCTGCTTGAGGCTATGAAGGCTCTGAGCGAAGAGTTCCGTCAAAGAAGCAAATCCCAGACTGTTGGTGTGAGCTGTGGAGGAGGAACTGCCTCTAACCCTATCAGTGTACCTTCTAGACGACACCACCCAAATCTGCCACCTTCACAGGTTGGCTTTTCTAGACGTGCTAGAACGGAAACCCCTGGAGCCTCCAACAGCAACACATCTCCAACTCCACGGCATGGATTTTCTAGGTCACGGACAGCCAGCATTGGGGCTCGCACAGAGGATGGAGGCAGAGCAACGGCTCTCAGCACAAGTCCGAGTCTCAATGGTTCATCCTGCTCAACTACCCCAACTCTGAGGCCTAAACCAACACGAGCACCCACTCCAGCAAAGATCACCCTCAGCCTGGCACGTTACACCCCTAACCCTGCACCTTCCCCAGCCCCCAGCCTCTCATCCAGCTCTGGTCATGGGTCAGAATGTGGGCTGGGTGGAGCTGCCTTTGGAACAGTGCCCATCTGCACCTATGCTCGAATTCCTCAGAGAGTGTCGATGTCAGGATCACCCAGTGATTATGGTTCATCAGACGAGTACGGCTCCAGCCCCGGAGAGCACTCCCTGCTAGCCACAGGACTCCCTGCTGCCCTTGTTGAAGGTGGAGCCAGTTACATCCTGATGGGTCACAGAGAAGGGTCTCACAAACGTGTCCATGGACGAAGGGTTCTTCGTCGTTCATCAAGTCGCGAGTGTGAGGCTGAGCGCAGGCTGCTCAGCAAGCGTGCTTCCCTTCCCCCCACCTCTACCCAAGAGCGTTTGGTCCCACGCCGCAGGGAGGAGGAAGAAGAGGATGAAGAAGACTATGCAGTGATGTCACGCAGTGCAAGTAGAGAGTCTTTCACATCTCGCCGAGGCTCAGGGGGTTCAGCTGCAACATCACTGGTGCAGGAAAACTCAGCAGATAAGGGAGTCAGTACTAAAGGGGGGCCAGAAGACTCCTCAATTGACAGTGGATACATGTCTATGCTACCAGGTGTTACGGCTCCTCCTGCTTCATTGTCGCTGACTGTTTCTGCTTCAGAGGTAGTGCCAAAGGGTGGAGATGAATACATGGCCATGACCCCCAACAGTAGTGTCTCACCCCCTCAGCACATCCGCCTACCCATCAATGAGGGCTACATGATGATGTCTCCTAACAGCAGCTGTTCACCAGACTTACACGGCCTAAGTGGATGCATTTGGGGCAGTAGGGGCAGCATGGAGAGTCGGACAGGCAGTGACTACATGAATATGTCACCCATAAGTGCCAGGTCAGCTTGCAGTACTCCTCCATCTCACCCAGAGCAGCAACCTCTGCAGCCAAAGATGGTTTATTCTTATTTTTCGCTGCCACGTTCATACAAACACACCGCCCTCTCAACCCGTTTTGAGGATGATCTAGACAGGGTTTGTATGGGTAGAGGTGAAGCAGGAGTAAAAGCTGGGCATAGTGGTTATCATTGTGGAGGGGACACACCTGTGGGCTCAGGTGGTGGTGGACAACTCTCTCTGTCCTCATCCTCTTTTTCCTCTAGTTCAGCTAGCAGTGAAAGCCTTGAGGACAGGTCGTTGTCTCTGTCTGTTGGTGGAGTGGGAAGAGCAACTAGATTAAGTGCAGGACACAGGGTAGGGGGGGCTCACCCCAAAATTTCATCCCAACACCATCACCAACAGAGATGTGTGCAAGGTGTTCAGAAACAGGGTCATTTACAATCAAGGAAGGACAAGTCGTCCAGTTTTTTTGTGGATGTGTCCAAAGCCAATACGCTGCCGAGAGTCAGAGAAACTTTGCTCCCAACTTCATCCCAGAGCCCTGGAGAGTATGTAAGCATTGTATTTCAGGGTGACCGACATAACAAGAGGATGAATACCGCTCAGCCAGGGAACTCTATGGCGCAAGGCCATCAAAGAGCATTTCATCGACCACAGCCATGTCAGGGTGGATCTGCCAACCTTCCGCGGAGCTTCTCAGCACCCCTCTCAACCTCAATCTCTTTATCATCTGAATATGTAAACATGGACTTAGGGAGCTCACCTTCTTCTCTTACCACCCTCTCTTCTTTTAAACCTGCCCCAAAGGTCAGAGAGGAGATCAAAAGAGCTCCTCCAACAGAACAAGAACTGGAAATAGGACTCAGGAAGAGCACCATGACAGGCATGACATCTACAGAGGTGGCTGCTGCTCCTTTCACAGACTATACTGAGATGAAGTTTGGATTGGGTGCAGATACAACATCCAAGTCCCCTAAAGCTGGCCAAACACCTCTGCCATCCTCCATGGAGCAGGAGCATAACATGAATTTCTCCTCACCCAAGGCTTTTTCAAACGTGGATCAGGGGGCCCGTCTAGTCAGGGCTGAATCAACAGCAAGACGGCGGCATCGCTCAGAGACATTTATCACACCCTCAACTCACCCCCTCTCCCCCTCTGCTTCCCCTTCTTCTTTTTCTGAAACTCCACATGCTGGTCCACCACGACAGCAAGGATTAGAGACTAACCCTTGGTCAAACAATCAGCCACCCTCTCCACAGTGTGCCAGCCCTGGAGTAGCAAATCTTCCTGCTTCTCAGGCATCTTCCTTAACCCTTGAGCAAGGCCTGAACTACATTGATTTGGACTTGGTCAGTAAGGAAAATCAAACCAGTGTGGATGGACCCTCTGGCCCTCATTCTTTTTTCTCTCCTGTAGTTGGAGGGTTGACTGGGGGATTGGGTGGAGCAGGAGGAAACACCAGCTCCAGCATCAACACATATGCCAGCATTGATTTCATCAAATCAGATGAATTGAGAGTTCATCAGAGCAGCAGGAAGGACAGCAAAGGTAAAAGCACTGTCCTTTTACTAAACTAAACATTGCCGAATACCAATTCATGTATTTGCTTCTCCGTACTGTTAGCGTTGGGATTCCAACCTAACCAAAGTGCCATAGTGTGACTGCTGAAAAAGATCAGTGGTGTCACCGCAAAAAAAAACAAAAAAAATTAATTCCTTATCTTCTTAAGGAAGAATTGTAAAGGCACAAAGCAACACTGTCCCAGACCAATATACTATTCTAACATTCATTCAAGAAATATATGGAGACATTTTTTATTTGTTATTCAGTCAATTTGTGTTGGAAATTTCAAAATATTTCAGAATGATGATAATGGGCTTTTTAAGGGTTATTTTGGGGCCTCACTCCTCTTATTCGTCTGTTACAGAACAATAGTAAATATTGTAAGAGTCCTAGTTCTGTATTTGGATCACTCTCTGCCTGGTTTCATTAGGGAAGGGGAAGTGGAGTGTAGGAAGATTCTGACAGCTTCTGCGTTGAAGTATAAACCACAAATCATTTAGGTTGTTGGTTGTGAGTGTGTCTTTGTTACAGGTCATGAGCACATGTTAAGGGGAGTGTGAGTACAGACATATGCATATTTGTGCCTGTGATGTGTGTGGATAGAGAATATAGCATATTTGTGGCTTGTCTAAGTGTTTATAAGGGATACCTCTGAGCAGCCCTGTATCCGCATATATATTTAACTCACTGTGATTGTAGATAATTATGGCTATTTAACTTCAGTCTTGCTGAAAATGTTCCTGAATGTGGTTCTGCTTCTACTCATCTCTCTCCTCTTTCTCTCTCTCCTTTCTTCAACCTCAAGTCTTTCATCTTGACCTTCTGTCTCTCTCTATCTCTGTAACATATAGACAGCTAGAATGTACTACTGAAATTTCAATCCTTTTTTAAATGTATCAGTTATACATTGGCACTAAGGATATCATTTTCATATGTAATTCACTTTGCACTTAGTGGCATGTTATTGACCACCCAAAATGTCTAAATTAAGCTAAGGAAATGTAATGCCATTAAATATTTTTTGCTATTATCTGTTACTGTAGGTAGCATAGATTACCTGTTTTTTCAATAATAGCAGATGGAGGACGTTTTTTGTTTATTTGCAATTCCGTTTGGTGCTACAAGTGACACAGAAATTGCTCACTGCAATTTAAACATTTTAACATTTTCTGTAGAAAAAGTAAATGGTGATTGTCAATGCATTGTGTTTGTGTTGATCTAGCATGCAACACTAATTTGAGTAAGCGTCCCATCTTCCATAACTCACACCTCAGATATGCGAAGGAAAAAATTATTAAATCTTGTCCAAAACTTTAAAAAACAAAGAAATGTCAAGGTGTATTCTTGAATTTGCAATTTAGTTCAGTGCTAGGCTTGATAAGCATCCTGAAAACCCTCTTTCTTAAATGACTTCAGGGTGGAAAGTGTGCAGAGGTGGAAATTGTAAATTTGATATAGGGCGAATAAGACAAAGAAAGGTTTTAATGGTTAAAAGATAGATGACAACAGGCAACAAAAGAATGCACTAGGAGTATGCAGCCTCTGAAAGACAGTAAGGTCGAGACTTGATAGACAGAGAAAGATTAACAGAGACAGACAAGGAGGCAGAGCATCAATGCAGGTATTGTGTGACTCAAAGTGACGCTCTGAAGGCTTTACCTCATACAAACCCAGTCACCACAGTGGTGCTAAGAAGAGGGGAATCTGCTCCGATTCAAAGCTGTCTAGACAAGCAGGTTGCTGTAGGTCAGTGGAGCTGTAATCTAGCTGACCCATCAGCAGTCCAGAGGAGAATACAATCCTTCATAATGGACCTGAAGGAGGGCATTTACTCACACCAGCGTTAATGCGTGGCGATGTATGTGTGTGTTTTATGTATGTGCAGTGATTCATTACATTACCCAGCTAGAATTATTATCGGTTAAATGGAGAAAAACACCTAATTTGTCCTTAGCTTGACTCTTCCCAGTAACACAACTCTCATAGGGCTGAAGTTTAGGATTGGTATGTTTTTGTCTGCATGCATATTTGTTGTAAAAGCACAAATCTTTGCTCTCCTTTCGTAAGCTGCTTTCATGTGCTGATTTTGCGTCTTGTGGTTTTTATTTTTTTGGTTGTTTTGTTCCATTATATGAATTGCATTAGAAGGACTTTGTAGTCTACATATGATCCTGCAACCTTATTGGACTTGATAAAGCAAAAGCCACTGTATAAAGAAAAAGTGTAATTTTATTTAAAGGCTTATTCTGCATCTCAATACAAATCACTTTCACAGGAACTTTCAGACTGGAGTCTGGTGACTCCCAGGGGGCAACAAGGGAGTGCTTAGGGGGTCTGTGGAATGGTTTTGAGAAGATCAGTGTGGAAACCTGAAAATAATAAAAACAAGAAGATTAAAGTATTAAAATTAGATTAAAATTTAATCAAAGAATACATCTAACAGTACACTGCTGAATAGAAAAAAATAGTTTAACAGTATGTGGCTTTATAGAAACAAGTTATTTTGTTAAAAATATTTGAAAAGTGAATAATTAATGTTGCTATTTCCTAAGGAACATACTGAAATATTTTTTTATTTGCTGAATCACAACATCACTGTTAAAGTTGCTATTCACAGTAAGTGTGGATTTACTCCGAGGCTCTTGGCTTTTGCTGTTGTTTTTGACTGTACTGTTAATTTGCATGCTTGACCTTTTGAAGTTTATATTTTGAAGCTTCAAGCCTTGTTTATTTCAATTCAAGCCTAGAACTTACTATGACATCAAAAACACATGCTTTTGTAGTGTAGATTTAATGCTTATTTTGGACTTTTGATTTGTCCTACGTCAAAGGAAGACTCATCCGTTTCGTTTCCTTAGAGATACTAATGAGAGTGTTGTTCGTTTTTTCCCCCTGCCTGTCTGTCTTTCTTTCTCTCTCAGCCTCTGCTTGTCAGGCAAAGCTTTAGCACCCGTCCTCTCCAAGTCTTTGACAGTATCGCACACATATATATTCATTTTATATATTCATATTAGGGTCGTGGTGATTAAATGTGTAAAATCCAGATTGACAGTCACAGACCCTCATTCAAACAACTGTTTCTCCTGCAGTGTTTTTTTTAATCGAAATAAAAAGTGATAATAATTAGTTTATTATATTATAGTTATAATAAACCATGGCTCTAGAGATGTATTTATGGCCAGTGGACCCCTTTTAAATATTGTGATAACACATTCACTCAGTTATTGTAGCAAATAAATAAATAGTCCAAAATAGTAATAATAATCCAAATAGTGTTGGGAAATATACGCGTTGAACTGTAGTTTCCATTTACCAGTAGGAGTTTACCCAAATGAAAAGTGTCCATATTTATACACTTTGTGTGGCCATCCTTATCACATAACTGAACCATCAAATCAAAGTCTTTTTTGAAAATTAGTTTTTGTTAGACCCAGGTTTGGCTCTAAACTGTGCAGGCAGGAAAGTAAGATTTTGCATGTGTCTAACTGTTAATTAATGATACAAAACATGAATGTTACCGCTTGGATTGCTGGTCTGCTCATAGTTTATCTGATGTTTTTTTGCAGATGTCTTCCATAATGGACAGTGAGCCATTGAATTTGTGAATTTAATGTCTAACTCAACTGATGAGACTGTAAAAGACTGACAGTGAACTCTTGTTACTATTTATGTTAAGCAAACACCATCTGCATGTGTATATGTGTGTGTTTGTGTGTGTCTGAGACAGGATGGGTTTGTGTGTGTGAGAGTGTATGCATATGGGTATATGTGTGTGGGTAGGTGCTTGTCTGCAGGGAGATTATGGTTAACTCAAGTGGGTGTACCAAGAGCAGAGCCAATTGATCTGTCTGCTGTTAACAAACCATCCACACACATACCGCCACACACAAACACTCACTCATGTGTACGCACTCAGAGCAGGAGTGGATATAGGCATAGTTATACTGCTAGTTTAGAGAATGCGAAAAGAGACAGTGTTGTATGTGTGTGTTTAGTCTGCTGATACAGTAAGTTTGGAAGTTTGGGATAGAGAGAGTGTGTGTTGTTGGATTCATTTCATTGCTCTAGAGAGTCTGTGGCATCTCATACAGTAAGGTGAAGGTGGCAGCTGGCCAGTTCACACACTTATACAGCAAATGTGTGGGGCTCTTCCAAGAATCATGGGATGTGTCCTGCCCACTACTAGTGAAGTCATGAATTTGCACTTTTAATGGGAGATGAAATAAGACAATGGTGGCGTTTTGAGCCTTAATATAGGATCATTAATACAACTGGCTCATACATTCACATACTCAGAGGTCTGTTTTCTCTCTTTTGGCCTTTCTAACTTAAGTCACACTCTGCTTGGCAATGCTTCTTTCACAGATCCATACAACATTCTCTATCACAACTTTTCCTTACACACACCTCGCAAAGTACATAAACAGACCCAAACACATGGAAACTACTCTCTACTTGTCTTTCTCTTCACTAGCACATGCACACACATCTATCCTAGCCTCTGTTTCTTTTGAGTTTGTCTCTATTGGCAATGACGGTATTGGTCTGTTAGAGAAGAGGAGGGAGCCACTTTCAGCATATAGAGACAATTTTGTCATCCAAATTAAAGTAAAATGGTCTAATAGTTTACTATAGTCAGCTGGAACCATTTCTCTTTTACTCGAGACATTTCATTACTTCTCCAAGTTTTCATGAGGAATGGGAAGTTACACTATGTGCTTATGTTTGTACTGTATGTACAAAAATGATCTATTCACTCTGTACTGTAGCGTATTAGTGGTGGAACATTCTCATAGGTGCACTGCTTCCAATAATTTACAGGATGTTAAGCTTAGCTGAACTCACATTATTTGTTGTATGACTGATTTGAATGTTTGTCCATCTTACAGAATAAAATATCAGACAACAAATGTTTGGGTTGTGAATGTTTGGCTTGAAAGAAATTTATCAGTTCTGTTTTCAGTTTAACACATTAAGAATTCACTAGTTCGCGCTTCCTCAATAATAGTGATAAAAATAACATGTTTGGCGGGCTGTCTGGGGCAAGCCTGGAGCTTGGCGAACCCCGAGCCCTAGTAGCGAGAGCCCTACTGAGGGCGTGGCTCGGCTCGAACCCTGTGTGCCCCCCGTGGAAGGAGCGAACGGTGAAGTAGGGGAGGTGGCGAGAATGCAAAAACGAGATGCGGAGGGGAAGGAAACTGGACTGTTTATAGTGGCGAGATAAGGATTGGATTGGCTTACAATGGTAATGGGATTGATTAGTAAATGGTGCCAGCTGTGTCTAATAATCGTCAGCCCTTCCTCCCGAAGTTAGTTTGAAAACTTCATTTAAATGACAGTAAAAATGCATTTTCTGTAAATTCACAATGATTCTATTTGACTGGACAGTGACTTCAGTAACTTTTAAGATTTGATTAATTTGATTAATTTTAGGAAATGCATTATCTATATTTCTTGAATTACATAAAATGAAATTTTGTGTGGGAGGTGGAGGTATACTAGAAGCATTGTGTATATACTAGGGCTGGGCATAGATACATTTTTTTAATCTAGATTAATCTAGATTAAAATGGCTAATTTGAATTCTGCCAAAGGCATTTGACTAAAAGTAAAGCCCTATTCGGACAGGACTAGTTTTACAGGGGGTCGCTAGAGAATGTATTGTTTCACAGATGTACTTGCTGATTTTAATCCCGTCCGAATCTGCCATGTCTGTGTTTTTCTCTCACAACATATTCTAGAGTTCTAGAGATCTTATTTTTCATAACGTGTTTCCTTTTGTGTTTTGGCCAACGCGATATGCCGTAGATGCTCTTACCACACGCATGTTTAATATATTTTGATATATAAAAGAGATAAATGAATACAAATAAATAGCCAGATCACGTAAACTGTTAAGACTGGCTATTGTAATATCAGTATCAGGTAAGATTACTCACGTTCATTTCTGCA
>JAUMHI010000040.1:9494596-9518462 GCA_032359435.1 Enteromius unitaeniatus | reverse complement strand
ACATTACTTTGGTGTAAAGCTGCTTTGCAATGATATGTATCATGAAAAGCGTTATACAAATAAATTTGAATTGAATTTATTCTTTTCTCTCAAAATTTAAGTTGGACGTCTTTCAAAATGCACATTCTTTAGCTAATTCTTACTTGTAAACAATAACACACTTTTTATTTGATTTAATCTTGCAAAGGTTTTATGGAAATAACTGTCTTGGCTTGTCTTCTTTTTTAGTTTTCATTTAGGCATCAGGATTAAAGGAGCTGGATGATTTGTTACAACTGTCAACTCTATGAAGTCTATTTCATCTTTACAAATGTAAAGGTACTGATTGTATGGCCAACTTTGGTATTTTTTGTATTGATTTGAAATTAATTTTTGAATCTCTCTGGTCATCACTTAATAAAAAAGCTGCTAAAACAACTGTATTGAGGGAAAAAAAGCCTACCTCCTGAGAAGTTTTTGCAGTTGACGTATTGCTGGTTATTTTTTATTTTAATTTATTTCTACATTCATAATTTTTAAAAGATGTTTATGTTACCTTTTTATTTATTTGTTCTCTTTATATATATATATATATTTTTGTTATTACTATTTTAGCTATTTATTGTTTTGTATTCTGGTTGTATGTGTTTTATAACTTTGACTATATCTCCAGTGAATGTTATATGTGTTTAATGAAAATAAATAAATAAATAAAAATAAATAGTTCCTCCGTTTTATAAAATTTAGGGCAAAGCAAGTGCCGTTTTGTGCGTCTAGCGCCACCTGCTGGTATGGGTTTTCATTAACATTTTTTGGACTACAATCAGAAGTTGTCCCAACATATGCACAGACGTATTTCTTTTATGACATGATTAACAGTAATAATACGCAGACGTAGCATGGAAAGAAAGCTGACAAATACATAAGTCTGTTTGATCTGTGACGTAGGTTTAAATACTGCTTTCACTTTCACATTCTGCTAACCCGGACGTTTTTGGCCTTCATGTTGGTCAAATATCAGTTTCGCCTTTCAAGATTTTCACAAACAATTAAATTAAACAAAACAAACAAGGTGAGAGGAATGTAACAGGGTTTGAACATAAGTTGATCTTCTGAACACAAACAGGTAACGTTGAGGGTGCGGTCTTCGCTTGTCTCAGGCGCATTTCAAAGCATGTAACTTCATGTAACTGTTTTTTTAAAAATACATTTATTTACGTAACGTTACTCTCTCATGTTCTTTTTACAGCGAACATTTTCATCCCTCTACTTCAGCAAATTACAATGCCAGCGAGTAAGTCAGACATGATTACATTACACTATATGCAATAGATCTAACGTTAGCTTAACGTGGCAGAGTTTCTATTCTAACCTAACGATGTAAAATTAACAACTCAGACAATCGATCATCAGTTAATCTGACCTCTACGACTTGCCTTCGTCTGTCTCAAGGCAAAATTGTAGTAATATAGGTTTAGATCATCCTTAAAGTGAGTAAATAATGACTGTTTCATTCTATAATAATAGCCTTGCAATTTAGCACAGCAGTTTGTGTTTTATTGAAAATAGCATTTAGACTATAGAGCTTGTCAATAATTATATAAAAAATATCAGATTTACTTTCTGTCATAAAACTTTTCTGTAATTTTAATACATTTATTTTCTCTTTCTCTTTCGAAGATGTTTTAAGTCTTCAAGCTTAATTTGAACCTCTGAAGAGGTTTCAGTGTTTCTTACCTGACTATATGCCTTTTCTTTGCAGTTTTTTATTCCATCAAAACACCTCAAAGTGTCAAAGGCATTTCTGAAACATTCAGGAAAAATCTTAAGAAGAAGATAAAACCGGAACTAAAATTGAGGTTGAAAAATGCAGAAAAAAGAGAAAAGACCAGTGATGTTGTCCTATTTTTCCTCCCAATTGTTTCTCGCACTGGAACTGATATTGATGCTGCTGTCAGTAACATTAAAGGTAAGAAATGCTTGTCATTCCCAATAAAAAAACTAACTCTGAAATATGTAATATGTTACAAGTACTGGGTAAATGACAATCATCTTTTCTTTCTTAGATCCAAAGGATACGTCAGTCATTTTAGTGGTTCTTCATCACACATTTGACCCTGAGGCTGTTGTGTCAGACAGCAGTAAATTTGTGCAAAGGGAAAATACATGTACAGTGGACTGTCTGTTCCATGAGGACAACGGATTACTAAAATGTAAAATAAATGATAAAGCTTTACAAACTGCTAAAACCTTCTTGGTACGTTACCATTTCATCACTATGTTTTTTTAAGTGTATAACATTTTACTCATGTGCATGCTTACATATGCACAATAGTGTGTGTGTTAGAATTTGAGAAGTTTTAAGATTCAAAAACTTTCTGATAACAACCTTTATAATCTTTCTTACCAGGAATCTGTCCGGAAGAGAAGTAAGTTACAGTCAATTTATTATGCTTCATAATATCATACAACCCATATTACATAACTGTTTTTGTGTTTACACTTAATTATCTACAGAAAAGGCAAGAAAAGGATCCTCTACAAATCATGACCAACGTCAAGGTTAAATCCTGACAGATGCACCGGGAAGAGAAACGTAATTTCATCAAGTTTTAAAATTAAGTGTATGCATAACCAAATCCAAATTTAGTTAAATCCTACAACAAAATGCAACTTTATACATTTTGCAAGCTCCTTTTGTCAAGTTCGCTTGCTAATTTAGTCAATACATGGACAACAAAGTAACTGCAGTTGCTTGTTTAAAAAGTAACTTGGATATTTATTTCTAAATAAAAAATTATTGTGTTACTTTACTTAGTTCCTTAAAAATGTCATCTGATTATGTAACTTGCATTACTTGCATTACTTTGTGAAAGCCCTACTGAAGTTTGTACAGTATAGATCAATCCTTCTTGTGAAGGTTTGTGAGGATGCTAGTGTTTTTTGTTTTGTTTTGTTTTTTTTTGATGATTGTCTATTGATTGTATACTTTCTTTCTTAAAATGGCATAAATATTTCAAATAGAGTAAGCACAAACAAATGCTGTCTTGCATTATTCCTTTTATTGTTAGAAATGTTTGTTTTTTTATTACAAAGTTATTTTGTTTTAATGCCAAAATAATTTAATTCATTTACATAGTTATGAATTTCTAATTTAAGTAACTGAAGTAAAATATTGTGATAAAAACTCCTCATCTACACAAAGATTTATATATTCTGTAATGCATCTGTGTAATCTTGGTCAATGCCATCATCTTCTTTAACAGCAGAGAGAGAGGGACTATGGGGGCCTGGAACCTCAATAGAGCGACCTCTACGAGTTAACATCTCCACAAGCTCTGTTGCATGTGTCTGCTCAGTTATAATCTTCAGGGTAAATCTGGGTGGGTTAACCACATGTGTGCCATCAAATGGAACAATCTCTAGCTCTGCCATTTTCCTTGAGAAAAAGAGATAGAGGTCATGGTACTGGAGAACTATAGTCATTTTCTGCATCTTCAGGAACACTTCATAATTGCAAACCGATGTACTGTCTCAAGACTAGAACTGAACTTTGTTTGGGTGAGGCACTTCTGATGGGTAGGTTTAGGTAGGAGGGTAGGGTAGGAGCTACAGATACAGCACTGTGTCAATATGTGACCCTGGAACAATAGCCAAAAATACATTGTTTGGGTCAAAATGATAGATTATTGGGTCATTAGGATAGGAAGTAAAAAATCATGTTCCATTAAGATATTTTGTAAATTTTCTATCATAAATATATTAAAACTTAGTTTTAGTAATATGCATTTCTAAGAACTTTATTTTAACTTTAAAGGGGATTTTGTTAGTATTTATATTCCAGCTTTTCAAACTGTATCTTGCCCAAATATTGTTCTATCCTAACACACCATACATCAATGGGAAGCTTATTTCTATGATGTATGAATCTCAATTTCGAAAAATTGACAATTATGGCTGGTTCTGTGGTCTCATGTCCTCACAAAGATAGTTATAGAGAGTTGTGTGTATATGTTTTAGTAGCCTACTCGGTGGGTCTCCGTGTGTTATGTCGTCTCATGAGCCAACAGACAGCAAAGATGACCAGCAGGAGGAGCAACAACAACACCACGAACACAGTAAAAACATCGGAGCTCAGCCATCGTGACAGAGAATCTCCTAAAGCCATCCCTACGAGGAGTAACACAAGCTCATGAACTCCAAATGTACAAAATATGTTCAGTGAACCTGAACCTGAAATAACGCACACTCTCAACAATAACTATAATAAAAATAAACAATAAGTTTTGTTTCAGAGGGAAACCACAACAAACCCATTTCAACACTTCCTTTTGTGGTTTAACTCTAAAGCTTACGTTAAAAGAGCTACATCTCCATCACACTCACAAGCGCAGAAAAAGCACAGCAGGGCACATCTGAAAACTAGTTCAGTATGCTCAGTAGCTATTGCTTGTGGTTTGTGTTGACTCTTTTACCAAATGTACAAAATATGTTCAGTGAACCTGAACCTGAAATAACAACAGAAGATTTGTAGTTTGAGTTAGTGCAGGGATCCGATCTAAAGTAATATGACTTTGCGTCTTTGATAGCCTAACTTACCTGAGTAATGGCCTGATCTGTAGGTCTGTCTTTTATGATCACTGCTCTGTCAAAGAATAGAAACACTGTGGCCATAATATCATTTTGAATCAAAAATTAAAGTGAGGATACCAGCGTGATGTTACTAATTAGGTTTACGTTTTTTTGCTGTAATGTAATTTGCAACAACGGTTAAAAAGTTCAACAGTTCAAAACATAACAGGAAGGGGTAAGGTGTTTGCATAAAGCAGGCAGTCTAGTTTTATTAAAATGTGTAAAATATTTATATAGTCTAAAATTTTGTCAGCCAAAGGCAGATGCATGGGATGAGCATGAAATCGAAAACCAAGGGATTATAAGAAATTATCTGATTTTATTAAGATTCCACTTGAAACCAATCCATCAACTTAAACAAGACAATAATTGTTTTTGAAAAATAAAACAATTTTAAAGGAAAACAACTTCTTCTGTAGGCTACCTTCTGGAAACAATAGCCTATTATTCTGTCTAATTATAAAGACAAGTTTTGCCTTGCACAGATAAAGCATTAAAACATTATAAATAAGGTTATACAGGGACAGCACAGAAGCAAAAAAACCCCCAACAATATGAATTTGAGTTAAATGTAAGTAAACATCAATTCTATATATTGTAGAAACTAAATGTAGGTCTATAAAATAATATTTTAAAATAATAATAAAGACATTACATTTTTAAAAAGAGATGAAGCATATATATTTGCTCTGAACAAAAGCTGAACTTTTTTTCTTCCCTTATATTTAAACCTAAGCACACTTCCTGTTTCCACATGCATGTCTCTTCACTGTCCCCTGCAATTCTGTGTTTAACAGAATCCACTATATATGTTGTGTTGTTATTCATTACAAATATATATTGGTGATGAATAACAACACAGAAAGTATTCATTTCTGTCACTGTTTTGTGACACATAATTTTCAGTAATATTTCAGTAATATTACTAAACTGACACTATTGGATGAGAACTGATCATTGCCACTGATGGTGAAGCAGTGTTTCCAGATCCATCTGATGAGGGGCTCTTGAGACCCAAAATTTCTTTCCATTGGTTCTAGACATCAACCAGACCTGCCGTGCTCTCAGCTCTCAGCAGCGCTGCAGTCACTGTGCTCACTCCAGAACAAATAAAACACATTGTCACGAAGAAGCCACATTTCTGAAAGATAAGGAATGAATATTAAACCGTTTTTGGTTTGTAGTTCGAAGAAATTATGTTTATGTTTATAATCTAGAAACCATTAGTAACTTAGTTTTGTTTCAGAGGAAAACCACAACCAACCTATTTGAGCACTTCCTTTTGTGGTTTAACTCTAAAGCTTACGCCAGGCTTAAGAACGATAACACGTGAACTTTTAAAATACAGACATATAACAAATTGGTGACAATCTGATTAATGAAGTGATTTTATATCCAGCTCTTCAATGTGTCACACATGCTGGAAACTAGTTTAAAAAACAAAATTAGTTTCTTCCCATCAGTGTATGTAAATAAATAAATACCGTTTTCTCCTTTAGTTGGTTGTGTGTCTTTGTGGTGAAAATCTGACAGGGGGGGAGGTTAACATAAATATTGAGTGAAACTACATGGACACTCATTACTGTCACTATCCATATCTAAATCCATATTTAGATTATTATTTAGAGGATCAATACTTTTTATGTGTGTGATTTTATAATGTTGCTGTGCCATGATACTTACAATTTAGGGCCACAATGGCAAGGATTATGGCTGAGAAGTTGGCAAGCAGTACAAATACATACTTCTTTTGACTGTACTCTGTAAAACAAATATTAATACAATAGTTTTGACTACAAACTGTATGCAAGTTAATTCCATTAACTGATTCTTCTCATGTTGTCTTAAGAGCAGTGTTGTACTCTTTATAGTTTCTTGGGCTGCAGGAGGTCTGTACTGAAGACACTGATAAACATCTTCTGATTGATATGCACCTCTTATCTGCGTTGTCTCACTTTTTTCATATTTGTTCAAAGACACAGGAAAGGCTGCTACATTTCTGCTTCATCAGCAGCCTAGGCTGCTACATCACACTCACAAGCACAGAAAAAGCAAAGAATCGCACATCTGAAAACTAGTTCAGTATGCTCAGTAGCTATTGCTTGTGGTTTGTGTTGACTGAAAATATGCACCACCCTTATTTACATCAAGTAACCAGCATCAAGTTATTCACATGCATGGCCGTGGGAACTAGGGGTGCTGAGGGGGCCAGGCTGGGTCTCAGATTTTCTTTTTGTGCATTGATCATGCCCGAGATACTTATTTTTTGGTGATAGCTCAAAAAAGGACAAAGACTTGAATGAACAGTTTTCCGAAGCTTTCTAGCTTCTCAAGACGGCCCTCTTTAATTTAAAAGGACCCGGACTGATTGTTTCTTATAGGAACATTATGAGACATCCATTTGCTTTTCCACAACATGCATCGAAATTATTACTTTACTGGGAAAATAAAACAAAAACCTTCTTAAGAAGTAATACAGTTTTTGCATTTTTTTGCTTTGCCGAATTTTTTTTCAAAACTACATAATTATGACCATTATATTTTACTTTAACTCTTTTGTAATGTATCAAAATTCTACCTTTTCATATATATGATTTAACCAGAAATAATTTCTGTTTTTTTTTATTTTTTTTATTTTAAATTATTTTTTTTTTCATAACTTTAAAATGTGCAAACTGAATGAAAAGTCTGTATTGTTACATATATGTCACATTGGGCTTTTATGACAAAATAAATAACGACCTCACACTGGAGTGAGCAACCTTGTAAGTTGGAAATGAAAATTTGAATGACAGAGGACTGATTGCCTTTCACAATGAGGGATTACTTCTTTGACTTGTGACCATAGTGTAAGAAAAATTGATGAGGACGTCGGAGATCTTGATGAAGATGTTTATTGTTTATTGAATATGTTTAACCATGCGTTATATATTAAATATAATGCATATCCACTATTATTCAAACAACGAACAAATTACATAGCGAACAAAGAACATTTACATTATCAAAGAATATCACTGAAGCCTGAGTGTAAGCAAAAAATAATGATGTTGTCAGCAGGGTATGATGAATTAATCTCATTGCACGTAGGTACATCTGCACTTTGTTGTTTCTGATGAGAGAGCATTAGCCAAACCATTTGCTTATCAGCGATGTTAATATTTAGTAAAATAATAGAAATATTAAAGAAAACATTATTGAACAAAAGCACATATTGGTTTGCATATAGGCTACAGCAGTGGTTTTCAATCCTGGTCCTCGGGACCCACTGCTCTGCACATTTTGCATGTCTCCCTTATATGACACTCAAGTGAGTTCATGGAGCTCTTTCCTAATGAGCTGATGATCTAAACCAGGTGTGTAAATTAGGGAGACATGCAAAATTTGCAGAGCTGTGGGTCCCCAGGAACAAGTTTGAAAACCACCGGGCTACAGTACATCTTCATGTTAATAGCTCCCCCCACGGCTATGTCCATATGGCTAAAGAAAAATAGAATCATAGTATATTCTTGAAACTCATCCCCTGGTCAGATTTTTTGTCAGTATTCATGACTGTCTTAATTTCTTTCCTTTCAAACGTTGAACATTTTATTTTGGCGAAAAGAGGTTTGCAAGTAAACACAATCAGGTCAATAAAGTAGCTACTTGGAACTATACAGGTTTCAACCATAATAAAAAAATCGGATAAATAGTTTATGCATATTGATAAATCATTCAACAAACTGTAACCTTATACATTTACAGGCTACTTTTGGAGTCATATGAAGCGATTAAAAAAAAATAAAAATAAATTATCTTTAGAGTGTTACATTTACAGGACAGTATATTTTTTCACCTTAAACCGCATAATCACATTACATTACACCAAATACACAGAATAATGTGCTATTTAGAACCATCACATGACCCCTTTAACTTACAGATACTCTCCAGAGGAATAGTAGAACCCTTGCAGGCATTTCAATGACAAAAGTCTCCCAGTTTACAGGGATAAAGCTAGACTGAGCAGATTTATCGTCAATCTCAAAACTTCTTGTTTTATTCACTGTTTTGAGAATGCTGAGGCCTAAAAAATTTAGAAAGAATAAAAAGAATAAAAAAAAAAACTGCTATGCACAAAGATTGTATTCTAAAGGGCATCTGTGCAATTTTGATCGTTGTCATTATTTTCTGTAACAGATGGAGGTGTCTCTTTCTCTCTCTCAGCTTGAAATTTTTATGCCATTGATATGTCTGGAGAAAAAAAGTCCCAATTATCTTAAATTAATGCTATGAGATTTTATTATTTGTCAGTCAAGAAAGATAAATCTTCTCCCAGCCAAGAAGTTAATGCAGGGCAGAGGAAGTAATTTGAGAAGCGGTCTCCCCCTTAATCAGTAAATCACCCCCCACATTAAGAAATGGTCATAAGAAATGTGCTATTTATTTATTTATGCTTAATTATTGAACAACATTGAACATGAAAAGTAAATTTATCAAGTGTTCGTAAAACCTAAAAATGTAATTGAAAGCCTTGAAGGGAGGTAACCTCTAATCTGAAACTATTTTATTGGACTAGAAAATTATTGACTAAGGTATTCACTCTCCTCTCACACACAAATCCTTCTCCATCCTCTGTGTCAACATCACCGGTCATAATGCCACACTCACAATCTTCATCA
This sequence comes from Enteromius unitaeniatus, assembly GCA_032359435.1. Classification (NCBI taxonomy): domain Eukaryota; kingdom Metazoa; phylum Chordata; class Actinopteri; order Cypriniformes; family Cyprinidae; genus Enteromius; species Enteromius unitaeniatus. The sequence continues at coordinate 9,509,190 of JAUMHI010000040.1, read as the reverse complement.
TCCTAAGACACAACCAAAATATAAATTTTTTTAGAAATGTAATTAAATGATGTTCTTAGAGTGGGAATTAAAACACCTATAATTCATATTAAATAACGTAAGACAACAATATTTCTTTGCTTTTAAAGTCCTACTAAAAAAAACAACATTATTATTATTATATGTAATTATTATTTTTAACTTTGAAAACTTTAGCAATTATTACATTTTGATTTTGATTGTCCAGAAACAACTTCACAAATATGAAAACAAAATTTGAAAATAAAACCAAGCATTTCAAATGCATTACCACTGATAGAGAAGCAGTGCCTCCAGATCCATCTGATGAGGCTCTCAAAACCAAAAATTGCTTTCCATTGGTTCTGGACATCAACCAGACCTGCCCGTGTACACACATACATTCAACAATGTGTTCACATTTAAAGTAAAATAGATAGAAAGCGTATGAATAGCTGCTGCACCTTGTTATGCTCAGTTAAATTGGCCAGACTGGCATTTCTCTTAGAACAGAAGCTCTCAGCAGCGCAGCAGTCACTGTGCTCACTCCAGAACAAATAAAACACATTGTCACGAAGAAGCCACATTTCTGAAAAAAATCAAAGAATAGTAAAAATTCAATATAGAATAGTTAGAATAGAATGCACACACTGACAGTTGCACAATACTGCCAAAGTGAAGAACACAATACATGAACATTAAGATAAAAATGTAACACACTGGAATTAATGTAATAATGAAGTATGTGTGAATCAGTTTATATCCAGTAAGTAATTTTTTTTACACCAGTACGTAAAAATTAAAATGAACCTTTTTGTCCTTTTATTGGTTGTGTTTCTCTGTTGTAAGAGTCTAGGTGGAAAACATGACATTCAGAAATGTAAAATATTTTACTGACACAACTTTGTTTCTAGATTATTATTTAGCGCCTCAATATAGTTCAAATACTGTGCCATGATACTTACAATTTAAGCCCACAATGACAAGGATGATGGCTGATATAAGAATGTTCACAGCAAACAGTAAATACACATGGTTCCTTTGACAGTGTTGTGCTAAACAGATTATTAGAGATTAATAAGATTGCATTGTAAACTACATTTAAGGTTAGTTGCATCTATCCATCCTTTTGTGCCTTACCTGAGAGCGGTGCTTTACTGTTAATAGTTCCATGGTATGCAGTAGATGGGAGCTGAAGACTTTGATAAATATCTTCTGTTTTAAAAGCATCATTTTTCTCTGCATTTCCTTCACTTTCTTCATAATCATTCACGGACACAGGAAAATGCTGCTGTAGCTCCATCACACTCACAAGCCCTTTACACACTGCACAGTTGTTACAATCATATATCACACCCTCTGAGGGTGAAAAAAAATATTGCAATGCTTCTTTTTCTTTCTCTTCTGCGCTTCCTTTTTTGTCCATAGTCAGACCACGCTTCCTCACATCCCTTAATGATGGTGTGCGTGGCTATACCAACAGCAGTTGCAGTCTCTGATTAGACAGAAACAGGAACTAGTGGGAGTATTAACTAGAAACTATAACTTGCTGATCATCATAAAATAAATGTTAAACAATCTGTAAATGTCAGATCAAGCAGAAGCAAAATATTCCAGTGGTCTGGCTTTATGTGAGTTCCTTCTCATGCTTTCTTTCCTCATTCTGGTCACGCTCTGGGCATATTATAAGGAACTTCATTTTGGCTGTGTTTGATGGAGTCCTTTCCAAAGTATATCTTTCAAGGTATCTTGTAGGGAAGCCTAAGACAAGCCATGCAGATTTGCATTCTACAACTATTACTATTTTTAAAAAAAAAGCCAAATCCATCCTATGGGATCATTGTCTAAAAAAAAAATTGGTTACAGTCATTGGTTAATCTTCTTATTTGCAGGAATGGTAGTATATGTAAGTAAGCAGAAACAGTTTTACCCTGCTTGTGTAATGAAAAGGGTTCACAGTTGTTGGAAAAATTAAGAGAATGGGCCTGGAAATGATCTTACACCTAAAACACTTGCCTAATATATATAACTAATTGAAACATCCTAAAATATCTAATACATTAATATAAAAAAAATTAAGTCTTTTTTTAGTTAATGTTAGTCCTGCAGGTGGCGGAAACCTATCGTTTGTTTGTCAACCGCCATAAAACGCCAGAAGAAGAAGAACACGTAATAGAAAGGGAGGAGTAGGTTTTAACCAGGCTGAGATTTGACCACATTATTTCTGTTAGGTAAAAGTACATCGAATGAATGTATGGAATGTAAAATTACTACACTGTGGGAAGTATAGAGAAGAAAGGATTAGATTAAAGCAAAAGATTAATCAGATAGGAAGAAAATGGAACCTTGAGGGTATTCTGGGAACAATCGGAGAGGGCATTAAAGATGCACAGGATGCTGTTGTGGTGTATATATATATATATATATATATATAAATAACTGTAATGCATGCTGCATACAGTAGGTGGCGGTATGCACCTGATATGTCATGTTTGCAATCCGCCATAAAACAAAAAGAAGAAGAACGCGTGACGTCCCGGAAGTAAAAAAAAAAAGACTAGATGATGTCATGAAAGTTGCGACAGTTGTCTGTTCTTTTCGTTTTTTCATAAAAAGATCATTATTCATTTAATGTATTTAGATCACATACTGTATACACTGAGTATACTGTAACTCAACTGACCATCAAGCCCTGCTCCTCGAATGTTTGGGTAATTTCTGTGCGCTTTTGTTAACGCTGCTTTTCGCGCTTATATTTTTATCGTATTACTGTAACGTTAATTTGATTATAACCCGCGCATCGTCGCTATATATCAAGATGCGTTGGTGAAAATACCGCCGCTTAGCTTTTAAATGTCGGTGTTGTATCTCAGATCCTGAGTTTTGTGTCGCTGAGTTTGCCTGTCGATGGAAAGTGAAAAACACACCGAGTGGAGTTCGGCTTTAGACGAAGGCTTAGTTCAGTAAGTACAAAACAGCTTAAGGTCGAATTTTGACCTGTTTCTACTTAAAATGATGCAGCAACTCGACAGTCCTCGTTCTCTTGACAGGGATCCGGTTTCTGCGGTGATTCCGCCGGGTCCTTCCCCATGGAGCCTGTCAGGCGGGCCCTGGTCCGCTGGGAGCAGCGTCCCAACAGTGTTAAATCAATATGTTGAAGCACAAAATTACAGCAGTTTTAACCTCAGCAATGAAACACAGAGCCAAACCGTACAGGTCTTTACAACCTCCCACTTTTCACAGAAGTTACCATCCAAATGCTTTATGTAGTCTAGTTTGACTGTTGTTTCTAACCGTAGACGGAGGACTGGACAGAGGAAAGAGCTGCAAACACAAACGAGGACTGGGAATCAGGCATGGTAAGTGTTCAACACCTTACTGCAGGTTCTGTGTGTTTGCAGGTGTGTGTGTGTATTTGTGTGTTGTGATGATCGTCACGGTGTGGGGACAAAAATCTGTTTACGGTCACATCATGGGTACCAGAAATCAGGTCCCCATCAGGGAAACTTGTTTAAATTAATAGTAGAGCTATTCTGAAGTAGCTGGTGATTTTTTTTTTTTTTTTTTTTTTTTAAAAATTGGTTCTTAACACATTTATCAGTAGGTGGGTGTGTGTGTGTTTAAGGGGTGCGCAGTCGCACCCCAAAACATTTCTGGCTCGTAATGCACTCGCTTTTTCACACACCCCCATATTCCAAACGTTTGGGCACCACCCACTTCCTAGTCCTCGTTAGCAAGCATTTCAGCAGAAAAATGAAAATGTAAGTGTTAAATTGACACTACATATGGAGAACAAAGAAGAAGATTATTTGCAGGAGATGCCAACTAAGGATCTAAGAACTTTTGCAGAGGATAAAAAGTGAAACACAAGGTAAGCATATATGTATCCAACCAATGAGGTTAATTAGATATAAATAGGTAGATATAGCTAGTTAGCACTAATTAACTGTTGTGAGACATGAAATGTTTCTTTGTTTTTCCAACTAGCGATCTCATAATCAAATGTCTTGTTAAATCTTTAGCCTGAATTGCTGCGAATAGAGTGATTCTGTTAATGTTAGTCTGTTTTTTTTTTTGTTGGTCTAGTTAGCTGGAAGAGGGCAAGGATGGGTTGTTTTATATAATGAAATTTGAACATTTAATATGTAATTAAATGTATATGTTAATATTTAATGTAATGCAATGACAATGAATTGGTGAGTAGAACTAGGAAACTTTTTAAATTCTGAATGTTTTAAATGTTAGTATGTCAGTAGTTTATATAAACATGGGTTTGTGTGGTGAGATTGTTCAATAGAGCAGTTGGGATTAGTTTTAAATCAGTAGCTCTATAATTGCCCAAGTCTACCTTGCCTAAGTCATTATATAATAATGAATTGTGTTGACGCCCTCAGGGTTAGCATTGTGCCAGATATATGACCAAACCTTAGTTCTGATTGCTTGTTTCATTGAGACACTGATAACATCGGAATTAATGTTACATAACATTACAACAGCATTCTTAACTACTTATTGACCATGCTGGTTTTATTTTTCATGTCCGCCTATTTTCACAGTAGTTCACACTTTCACACTTTTTTTTTCTTTCAGTCAGCTCAGAGAGTCAGCTCCATCAAGGATGCCATGCATCATATTGTTTCAAAGACTGACAAAACATTCAAATTAGAGGTGAAGTACATCAGTGCAGTGAAAGGTAAGGTGATGTTTGGTGTGATTTATTACTGTCATGTGTGCATTAAATGGGCACCTTGTTGCGGCATGTTTTTAATTGACTACCAACTTTATCTGTTTTTTAGTGTTTGTGCAATACATTTTCATAGGCTGAGGGTTTGAATCTATAGGCTTTCCTGTTTATTTTTTGAAATTTTTTTGATGTATTTTGCAGGACGTGGTCTATTTGCAAAGGGTTCCATTTGCAAAGGTGAATTTGTTGTTGAATATAGGGGAGATATAATAAATGACGCAGAGTTGCAGAGCAGAAGAAAACGTTACCACACATCCAGTGCTGCGTTTATGTTTGAGTTTATGTGGAAAGGCAAAACATGGTGGTAAGACGTCAAGTTGCACCAAAGCTTTTTTTTATGATGTATAATAGTAAATGAGGCACTGATTTGTAATGATGTATTATGATACATGTTTTTATACTTATTTTCATATTTTTAAGCATTGATGCCTCTAGAGAAGATGGATCATTTGGGCGGATAGTTAATGATGACCACAAACATCCAAACTGTAAGATGAAGAAAATTGATGTGAATGGAAGGATTCACCTTTGTTTGTTTGCTCTGAATGACATTCAAGAAGGAGAAGAAATTACATATGATTATGGAGGAGAAGACTACCTGTGGAGAGCACAAGTATGTTTCACAGCACACTGTGTTCAGAATAACTTGTGTTCCAGATTTATTTTACACAGGGTTTTTTCCCCCCTTGGTTAATTCTTTCTTTATAACCGATACCCGTGACTTCCTCACAGCACACATTTTTGTCATTTATTTAAGTACAAAATTATGTTTTGAATCTGCCATAAGGAACTATATCTTTGTGTTTGAGAGGTCCTTGTGATGCCTGTTTATTTTATTTATTTGTGGACGGGAACAAATGTTTTAAGATGAAGTTGATTTTATATAGAAGTCACGCAGCATCTACATCATATTTATTACCCATTTTCTTTTACAGACAACCAGCATCGCTGCTAATACCAAGGCAGAAGGTGACTCTGGTCTATCCCCCCGGCCAAAGAGTCTGAATAATCCTACTTGTCAAAATAACTCTCCTCAACAGGTATGTTCACAGTTATTACTAAAGATTTAGTATTCAAGCATATTTAACCTTAAGAACAAGTGTATATTTTTAAAATTGTGAATGCCATAAAAATCTAAAGTGTTGTTTATACTGTTGGTTTTTGTTGACAGATTGTGACACAGCTTCAAAATGAAAATGAGGTTTTTGTACCAAGACAGGATAATAGTATAATGGTAAGTTGAAGTTGCAACAAGCATAATTTTGTATTGAACAGGGCTTTTGCTTAGAGGTGAAATCAATTACTCAGTGAATTATATAATATTATTTAATAGTAATATATTATTATAATATTATCCATTTGGAGGACAAAAGATCAGAGATAATCACTTTCTTTAAAACTTATTTTAACTTATTATAACTTATTTAATCCCAATCCCAATTCTATTTTCTACCCCTCGCCCCTTTCCCTTGCCCCTTAAAATGAAAAAAGTTTAATGGTTAAAAGTTTCCCCCTAAGAAATGGGACACCACTACTACACTGTTATACGTCATCATCCATTGTCACTAGCTCCTAACGTTATGTCAGAGGACATGCGCCGATGTAAGCACCGTTCATTTACATGTACACACATGGCCGTAAGCAAAACAAAACAATGCATTACCGGGTATATGACATAAAAATATATTTCCTAATATTGTGCAGTTGGTGCTATCCCCTAGCAAACTTTAGCGATTGTTTTGCAAACGTTTTTTTTTTACAGAACATTACTGTAAACACAAGACTGATAGTAATATACATGAAATTGTCATAAAAATCCTTATTAATGTCAAAATTACTTACATTTATGGGTCTGCTTGCTTGAGTGAGCAGCCATGTTGGAAGATTTCTCTTAGCCCTTCGTTTGCAGTGTGACGAATAATTTTCATTTGGAGGGCTGTCTAGCCCTTCCCCTTCCCCCTAGCCCTCCAACCAAAAGAGAATTGAGAAACCCCTACCCCTATACGTGAACGTGCCAAACGGAGGGGTAGGGGTAAGGGGTAAAATTGGGATTGGGCCCAAATGTGAGTTTTTAAATTAAAGTGTTTTTTTTTATTATTATTTTTTTTTTATTATTATTAATGTACCTGAACAATTAATGATCACAGCAGTTACCAATTGATGTCTGTTAAATTACTGATCAATGTGAAAACTGAAATTTCCAAACATTATCTTTTCAGATAAAAGACAAAGATCTTGAAGATTCTGATGAACTCTTTGATTCTACACCAGAGAGCTCAGATTGTTACGTTACAGATACCACTTCCGAAAGTGACTTTGACTGTGATGCTAATCTTATACCAAACCAGACAAAACTTCAGCTTCTTTATAATGAACTGGATGTTGATGATTCTGGCTCACTGAGCTCCCTTGACGGTGACACAGCAACACCAGAGAAAACGCTCAGCTTAGCATCTGAAGCATCTGGATCAGAAGAACCATGTTCAAGTCAGAATGCAATAGATGGCGTAGTTGTTAGTGCATACCAAAAAAAAGGTGTTAGTAGAGTGTACAACAAGAGACATTACTGCTTGTATTGCAGTAAGCCTTATGCCAAGATGGCAAGGCATTTAGAAGGTTCACATGCAAATGAATCTGATGTGGCTAAAGCGCTAAGCTTTCCGAAGAGTTCCAAGGAGAGAAAAAAACAGCTAGATTATATTCGCAACAGAGGTAACTATGCTCACAATGCTGCTGTTATGGAATCAGGAAAGGGGGAACTGGTGCCATGTAAACGACCATCCAAAGAAGCACAGGGAAAAGATTTCATGCATTGTGCATACTGTCAAGGACTTTTTGCAAGAAAGGTCCTATGGCGACACATGCGCACTTGTATACTCCAACCTCAGTCGGTCCCCCTCAAACCAGGAAGAAATCGTATTCAGTCCATGTGTATATACACAGGGCCTGTGCCTTTAAACATGTCTAAACAACTATGGGAAGTAATAAGTGTCATGAATCTTGACCCAATCACCGATATAATAAAAAAAGACAAAGTCATTATTGATATTGGTCAGCATTTGTTAAACACGGGTGGGCTGTCAGCCAAGAATAAACAGTGTGTGCGAGAGAAGATGAGAGAATTGGGAAGGTTGGTTCACAATGCTAGAAGAGTCACCTCCTTAAAAACCATGAAAGATTGTGTAAATCCAAAGAAGTACATGGAGACTGTCAAAGCTGTCAAGTATACATGTGGGTATAAATCTGACAAGTTCATGATTCCATCACTTGCAAAGAAGCTTGGGAATTCTCTGCTTCAAGTAAGCAAACTGTTAAAAGCTCAGGGCTTATTGTCAGACGACAAACAGCAAGTGAAGAATGCCAGTGAGTTTCAAGACATCCACCAGGAAAGGTGGAACGAAATGATCTTGGACACAGCACTGAGGAGTATCAGGGAAGCCAAGTGGAATGTGCCTGCTCTCATTCCCTTTACTGAAGATGTCCAAAAAATGCACACACATCTCAGTCAAGTGCAAGATGACTGCTACAAGTCACTTTCTGAAAGTTCCTCTACTAAAGCCTGGACAGAGCTGGCAAAGGTTTGTCTAGCCCAGATAATTCTCTTTAACCGACGTAGGGGAGGAGAGGTGGCAAGCATGCCGTTGTCTGCATTTATTTCGAGAGACACTTTTGATCCACAAGAGAGTGTGGACTGGGCACTGTCCAAAGTAGAAAAACACCTCTGCACACACTTCTTAAGGATTCTCACCATGGGAAAGTTTGGTCAACCGGTTCCAATTCTTCTGACTCCAAAAATGCTGTGTTCCTTAGAGCTCCTTGAGAAGCAGAGAGAGCCTTGCGGGATTCTAAAAGACAATGGTTACATGTTTGCAAGACCAGAAGCCATGACACATTTACGGGGGTCAGACTGTCTCCGTGGCTTTGCAAAGACATGTGGTGCAAAGTGTCCTAAATCACTGACATCTACCAGACTGCGAAAGCATGCTGCAATCCTTTCAACAGTGCTAAATATAATAGAAATGGAGATAGACCAGCTGGCAAATTTTCTTGGACATATTATAAAAATTCATTGTGAATTATTTCGAGTCCCTGAGAAGACCCAGCACCTCGCCAAGATCTGCAAAGTTCTAATGGCTCTCGAACAAGGAAGATTAGCTGAGTTCCATGGCAAGAACTTGGAGGAAATTGTGATAGATCCAGATGGTGTGTTTTTTTTTGTTATTTTTTTGTTTGCTTGTTTTGTGTTTACCATATATTAATTTCTGCTAAAACACATTGTTAAGTTGTACTTTGTTTGGCCTCAACAGAAAAGGTTCTGGAAAATGATGAAGACAGGATAATACAGGAGGGACACTGTTCATCTACTGTTTATGGTTTGTATTGCTGTCAAACACTTTAACTAAGCAGGCTACACAGATAAAAAAAATTCATGAGCACTTGGTTCTTTGTGGCAGCACTTTGCTGTACTATCATCATATCACTATCAGTCTATAGAAATTAGAATTAACAAAAGAAATTAAAGAAAGAATCCCCAATTGATTCATGAAATATTATATGGTTCAGTTATACTTGAAATGATGAACAGAAATGCACACTTAATGATTTATTGCATGTTTACACACTAATTTCAATTTAAAACTATTACTACTTTAGTTGTGTATTGTCTGCCTTTTATAATATGTCATTCAAAAAACATTAAATTGATAATTAAAAAGAATAATTGTCCATAGAACCAATGCTTTCGTCTGCCGAGAAGAATGACATGCCACCACCACCCAAAAAACAAAAACTACCATCACAACCACCATCACCGTCACCACTTTCAGGAGCCAGTGCTGTGAGGCCGCCTTTCCAGGGTGAACTTTTTTTGCTATTATTATATCTGCACTGTTAGTCTACAAATTTAAAAAAGAAATAGCCAAATGTTGCAGTAACAGGAATAGACCATTCCAAGAATATTCCCAATTTCTTTTCCTCAGGCTGATGTATAAACGTTGCATAGTCATAAAATAATGTTAAATTAACAAAGTCTATATATGGTAGTATGCCATATACATGCCTGTATCCCTCCATCACCCCAACTTCTCATGCTTGACTATTTCAGTCCCTGCTTGGAATATGGGGGAGTATTCTGGGCAGCTTAGAGTCCTCTCCTCGGCCAGCACACAAAACTTGTGAAATATGCATTGAAATATGCTAAATATGTAAAGAGTCAATATTTGCAGTGTTGACCCGTCATAGACTCTGTAATTCGCCTGTGGATATCAAGCAACTTCATTATCACTCTTAAATTATGGGAACAAATAGGGGAAATAATAATATTAATTTTGTAGTCATTTTACTTTAAATGGCGAAAATCTTAATTGCTTAAAATAGTCTTATTTTTATCAAGGTTATAGTGTTTAGAATCCCATCTGTAGGTTAAGGTTAATTGGCCGTTTCTGAAATCTTTTAGATGCTATAAATGAGACTAGTTTCTTTCGCTGTTTTAATAATAAAATCATCAATAATAACTAACTCCTTAAGCAGTGAATAGATGCATTACTTGTACTGTAGATCAACTTTAAGTAGCTTTTCTAATATTGAAATATGTTGATCATACAAATACTAATATAAGATTCATAAATTGGGATTGGAATTTCAGCACACACCTATTTATCTTGTACATTTTTTTTCACTGTTTTAAGGTCAAACTACCCATAAGAAAAATCCCTGGCAGCAGACAGAGGTGCAGGCGGTGGAAAGGCACATGATGCAATTCATCACATCTTTTACTGTACCTGGAAAGAGTGACTGTGAGAAGTGTTTAAAGGCTGAACCAGAAGCTCTAAAGAACCGGGACTGGAAGAACGTCAAATTCTTCATATATAACCGTATTACAGCCTATAAAAAGAGTTTGCAGTGCAAATAATATGAAGACGATCAACTCTCCGGTATGGCAGTTTTTTTTTACAATAGCCCCTTTTTTTTCCTCCATTGACTTTTGAGGTAGGTGAAGTTGTGCCAGAAATACCTATGCTGTATACAAAGAGGTCAAAACTCCAGCATAACTTGTAGGATAAGACCAGTGTTTTTCAGCTTGTACCTTTCGTCAGAAAACTATACTGCAAATAACATTTCAAACAAAGTGTGAAGCAAAACATTTTAAAAAATATATATATATTTTTATTTAACAATAATTTACATCCACACATTATTTGTCACCTAAAAAGATATTTGTCACAGGCTGAAAAATAAGCAATGGGAGTTTCCGGCAGAGGACATGGGAGACAAATATGCTGTTGAATTAAAAAGATTTGTGTATAATTAAAAGTGTCAGATGAAAGCCACATACGGGAATGCATAGCAAAACGTCTTAAACAATTTTAGAGTTTTGACCTTTTTTTGTTTATATTGTCTCGGTAATTTTTTATACTTTTTAATATAAAATTCATTTATATGTAGGTATATTTGACTTCATTTGTTTGTAATGTTGAACTCATTAAAAGCCACATTCAGCAAATTAAATTATTTGATGTCTTGAGGTTCATTTAGTAGATATATTTTCATGGTAAAGGACTGTTCAGATAGCTAAAGAATAGCACAGTCCACACCACTGCTATAATAATCAAGGCGCATTGATTGCTGATGAACGATAAAAACTAATGACATCCAATCAATCCTGCTATAACGAGCTTGAGAATTTAAAGCTACAGATGATTATGGTCTTAGAATAAACAGACAATCATTTTGTTCACTGGAATGGATGCTGATATAGTTTTCTTTATATTTATGAGTCTTGGTGTGAACTAGTAGTGGATATACACTTAAATCATTACAATGTAAGGCAATCAGTTGAAGCGGAAAGGTTTACATGCTTTACTTTAGATTTAACATGAGTTGGAAAATATCCAGTCAGTGGTTACCATTTCAATACACTTTTTTTATCTTTACATTTCAATCACTGCTATTCCCGTGAAACCTATGAACATCAGGCAATCAGTCATGTTGTGACGATGACCACATACAGAACATTAGGTGTTCTATGCAAGAGTGAATCTATGCATCACTATCATCAATTACAAGACTCATCACACATCAACTACTACTTAGGAACAACTAATTTTAGCTAAAATTAAAGCTCTTGTGTTGCACTACTGCACTGTCTTAGAATTTTACACGCAAATGCAATCTGTTTTACTTTTTTAAATGCTTTTGTCATTACTAATATATTGTTTGTGCAAGGAGCACAAATCAAATGGGAAGGTGTGTGTATTATGCAAATAATATACAAATCAGGCATGTAAGTCCCCATTTAGCATGATCAACTCATTACCTCATAGGCAGGGGTTAATCATATTTTTTCCAGACCTCTAAAACCTTTAGAAAGAGTGGTCCCCACAGGTGATGATCATAGAACAGGGAAACCTGTATGTGTGTGTACAAGGTATGCTAGCGAACAACATGTTTGAAAATATCCTCACAAATATAATGAAATATGACAGTGTGACCAGAATTTGTATGTGTGTGTGTATGTGAGAGAGTGACTTCAACCTTGTACTGCTGGACAGAATAACCTTGTTATAGTTCTTTTGACAGAGATGTGTCATACTTGTTTTCTCAATTTAAATGTATCTGCCATGGAACCCTGCACTTTTTCGTTATAGATTTTGTTGTTTTCTTGTTCTATTAATTTCCTGGAATAATAATTTTCTGGTGGCAGTAATGCACCTATTTATGTTGGTTGCCAGCTGCCATTAAAAACCAAGAAGAAGAAGTTTCTGAACAGTCTCAGACTTTCAGACCCTAATGTTTATCTTTCTTTCTCTCTTTCTCTGTAGCATGCTTTAGAAGACTGCAGTATTGAGCTGAGTGAGCAGTATGAGGCTTTGATGAAGCAAGATGCAGCGGAGCAGGATGAGCACAGCCTCCATGTCCACAGTATGGAAAAGACAAGAGATAACAGAAATCATCAGTACCAGGTTGAGCATCACAACTATACATACAGAAATGACCACAATATACAATTATATACAACAAGAGGTTCTGCCATTTACAAAAGGTTATTTAAATAGCAATGCGTAATGTCCTTTGAACTTACTGGGAAATGCTACTTTGAGCAGAAGCATCTTAGTCAAACGTAGTTTGGTATCACCTCATTTTTATTGTTGAAATGTACTTTTATTATTTTTTTTGTGTAGGGGTTTATTGAAAAAATTGAGTCTTTGCAAGTTAAATTGGAGCTGAATAGCAGCAAGACCACACGGAAAAACTTTATGGTAAAGCGGCAAGAGCTTACTGCAGAGAAAGAGCGGATTGAAGATGAGAAAACAAGGTAATTTATCAAATCCAGTTGTGCGATTGTGGCATTAAATACACTGTTCAAAAGTATTGTCTTTTTTTTGTCTTATGTTCTGTTATTTTCACCAAGGTTGAATTTATTTGATCAAAACTACTGTGAAAGAGTAATATTATCACAATTTAACCATATTTTATTGATATAATTATTGATGGCAAAGCTGCATATAATATAAGATGGGTCATTGAATGTATGTGTGTTTTAGACTGGCTCAGGAGCTGGAGGACACGGAAAAGAAACTCAAGATGCTGATTGAAGAACAGAATCAAGAAAAGTAAAAAATAAAAAACATAAAAGAAGGCAATAATATGCCTGTATCTGTGTTTATCTGTTTTTTTTTGTTTTTGTGTGTGTGACAGGCTGTCGTGGGAGCAGGAGATAGCTGACCTGAGGGTGGAAATGGAGACACTCTGCAGACAGGCAGAGCAGGCCAGTCAGACCGTTCTTCAAGATGAGGTAAATGCTGCACTTTCAGAGCAAACATCTTTTAGAAATCTCACAGAAAGTGTAATGAATCTACTGTGTATTTCTGTCTGCATCTGTGTGAGCAGAAAGCTGCATTAGAGATGCAGAAAGAGCTTGCGCTTTCTCAAGTGGAGGACTGGATTGCAGACGCTGAAAAATATCTGAATTTTCTCAGGTATTGTGGGTGAATTAATGTCTGTTGGGAGGTATGCATGTACAGTACGTTTGTCTGTGTAAAGGGTATATGACTCAATCTGGATTTGGGCATATTCTGGACAGATTAAATCCTTCCCAGAACCACCTGCACCAGCGGCAGAAGTGGGAGCAGAATGTAGCGGTCATCCGCAGCAATCTGGTGGAACTAAAGGTAATGGGAGGAGCTAATATAGATGGATTACAGGTGAAGGGAGTTAGCAGCTTTGCTCACTCTGTCCTTTTTGTTTTCCAATCAAAGAATAAGTTTAATGAAAACCATCAACTCCTGCAGAGAGGTGAACAGCTGGACAGTTTGCCTTTAGTTACTCTCCCGTATCTTCCACCAGTGCCTACAGTAAGTGTCAGTTTACAGTTTATATATATACAGTAGTCAACATTCAAAGTGAATCAAAACCTTTCATCAAAGTTGTCAAGAATAGGTATTGTTTTTGATTTTAGGACAACTTTGATGAAAGGTATTGATTCACTTTGAATGTTGACTTGTGTATACTGTATGGAAAATGCAATCAAAAGTTAATTTTTTTGTTTTTGAAAGTGTTTTGTATTCACCAAGGCAACGTTTATTTGATCTAAATACAGTCAAAACAATAATATTGTGATATATTATTAAAAGTGAAGACTTTTTGAGTATCTTTAAAAATATATATTTTTCCTTTGATGGTTAAGCTATTACTCCAGTCCTCAGTGTCACAGGGTCCTTTAGAAAATACACACACACACACACACACACACACATATATATATATATATATATATATGAGAGAGTGACTTCAACCTTGTACTGCTGGACAGAATAACCTTGTTATAGTTCTTTTGACAGAGATGTGTCATACT
>JAUMHI010000040.1:9472435-9494091 GCA_032359435.1 Enteromius unitaeniatus | reverse complement strand
ATATATACAGCTATTGAAAAAAATAGAGACCACTGCAGAAAAATCCGCTTTTTTGTTTTGTTTTGTTCATCTCACCACCAATATAAAACAATGCACATTTGTTTCATTTTTTGTGAACTGCCGTCTTAGAAATATTAAGGATATAACCAACTTGATGCACACTGATTCCTTGTGCCAATAAAACTAGGATTGAGGCCTTTTTTCTGGTTTTAAAACCTTTTTTTTCACTGTTTTTGGCTTGTTTAGTTTTTATTTTTACATTTCTAAATACATTTAACCATCCAGCTGGTCACACTGCAAGATGAAAGTGTTGTTTACAGCAGTGCTTTTTATACTTTTCCTATTTAATACAATTGGATTCAGGTGCTCACCAAATAATTACCTCAATAAACAGAATGTATGTTTGTGTAGAAATTCAACAAAAACTGGCATGAAATGCTTAGAGAGCTTGGAATACTCAAATAGATACTGATTTAGGAGTAGATTGCAGTGGTCTCTTATTTTTTTCCAGAGCTGTATATGTTTATACATGTGTTTTTATATATATACATATACATATATATATATATATATATATATATATATGTAACGTTGTTTTGTAACGTTGTAAAAGTCCTTAATGTTTTAATCAAATGATTGCATTTTTGCTGAATAGGAGTATTAATTTATTTCAAAAACAATTGTTAGTGGATACATACCACTGAATGGTAGTGTAGGATGACATATGATGTGCTGTTCTTGATTTTAAATATGGTAGAGTTGATAAAATAGCCATTTAGAGTAGCTGGCTTTGCAGTTTGAAATATGCCCTAGCCAGTAATATTTATGAATATAATGTGATTGTAAAATAATATTTTTAAATAAGTATTTTTGGTATAGTTTATAAGTAATGTATATTTTTTTTGCATGTCATTTATTTTTGGCTTTCCGAAGTTGGAGATGGTAATGAGTCCACTTCAGAATCCTGCATCCCATCCCGTTTTCAACAGTGGTCTGCCTACTACCACAAATTCTCCTCCTATAGTTCACCCACAACTCCACTCCTCAATCACACCACCACAAAGGGCCACACCACCACTTTCTGCCCCAACTCCTCAAACCACACCATACTTACCCGTCACGATAGGTCCACAATCGTCATACGTCCCAAACATTTATGCCCCCATGTCATCTCATGCACCTGGCCCTCAAATACCCATGCAGTCGGTCTCTCTGCCTCAAACCTCATCCCATGCACCTGTCACACCAGCCCCACAGATCCTACCACAAACACATGTAGGCATTCCAGCTGCCTCAGCAAACGCCTTTGTTGTATTACCAAATAATCACGGAGCCGGTTTTCAACCCCAAGCTGCAGTGCGCCTTCCTCAAACATTCATACCATCAACGTCTGCACGTATCTCCTCCCCCAAGCCCCTTCCCACAAATCCTGCGCCAGCAGGAAAACTGGATAAGCTGCTGGAGAGACTGGGCTCACATTTCCCACAATGCACAAGGTATTCTAATCACAGTTTCTATGATAAGCTTTCAAACTCTTTTTAGGAGTGTTATTTTGGTAGATTTTGTTGTCTTCCTTTGACACAGTTTGTTGGTTGTGTTTTGTAACTGATCTCTCTGTTTCTGTTTGCATTAGAGATCAGTTGACACGAGTTCTACAGCAAATCAAGAGTGAGCGTGGTACTATGGCTGGGATGTCGATTGATGATCTTACTCAGCAGGTTGCACTGAGGCTTGCGCAGAACCAAAAACCGGTGTGTAATAAAATGGTTATTATTTCACTCATACATGTGTTTTTTATTGTTCGTTTCTTTGCCTGTATCATTTTTAACTTTATCGCTGTTGTAGCCTCCAGGGCCTATAGCACCTCCATCTGGAGCAAGAGTCTTTCCTGCTTCAGTTGGTCCGATTCAGCGCCCTGTAGCTCAGCCGACACATCCCATAAGGCCTCATTTCCAACCCCCTGTTGCTCAGGTCTTCCACACAAGACCTCCGCAGGTACAATTCAACTTTTACATTTCTTAAAACACATTTAACAAAATCCTCTGAACTATAGGGGAGTGTAGGGTAAAATTACTGTGCTGCTACTTTTTTTTTCTTTTCTTTTTTTTTTTTTTTACTGAAGTTGACCTCTAGATAAGAAAAAATTAGTAAAAGGTTAAAGTAATATGCCAAATTCAAGATATATGCTAGTATCTTAAATAAAGCAAAAAGGGCCAGTTTCCCGCATTGGAATTAGATTAAGCCAGGACTAGACCTTTGTTAATGAAACATGTCTCACAAAAATGCATTATCTGTGAGCATTTTAAGACCAAACAATGGCAACGATGTATTTTAAGATATCTCAGTGCAAGCCTTTTCCAGTTTAGACAGCTCTTAACATTTATTTTAAACTAGGACTAGTCTTAAACCCTGTTCGGGAAACTGCCCTCAAAGTGTTTAAAAAAAAAGAGACAAATTTAATCTCATATTACAGGATATTGAGTCTTTTGGGAATATTGTAACATTAAAACATACACGCACTTCAACAAAAATATTATTGCTGTTTTATAATCTCCTTTATAAACCCTACTATATTTTACAGTAAGGTAATACTATAATACTGCATTTTATTTCCTAATGTATACTCCTAAACCAACCAGGAAAACCTGTATTGTTATTGATTATTTACATGTGTTAGAATGCCTTTTAAATACTCAGGTGTTTTCTGTTTTTCTCAGTCCTCTACCAGGAAATTTTGTTTGATGTGTCAGAATCCTGTGGATTCTGGAAGCCAGTACAACACCAAGTGCTCCCATACCATGCACAAGGAAGTGAGTGTGTCACCTTCATAAAATACATTTAATACACATTATTTGGCTCATCTGTTATAACTGTTTTCCCTCTCCTTTCCTGTAGTGTGTTAGTGTTTGGCTCAAGACCAGCAAGGACTCCTGTCCTTTCTGCCCATCCAAGTGAGGTCTGGCTTCAGGAGAAAACTCAAACTCATAGCTGAGTCTTTAATTGCAAAATATTAAGTGGATTGATCATATAAATAGTTATCAAGACACTTAAAATTAAGTTTTTCTAATTCTGTGGTAACTGATTAATATAAAACATATTGAACATAAAACATATTGCTTTATTCCTGGTCAGTTAATTATTATTATTATTATTATGACAATATGTTGTTATACTAATTGATGCCACTTTGCAGATCAATGGAAATTCTCACAATATAGTAGTTTTTCAGTATTCAGTGTTAATCTAAAGATTTTCAAACAAGCCTTGAAGTATAATCCTCATTATTTATGCTTTTTATAAAGGTCATATCGCATCCTTCAGAACATTTCCAAGTGATACAAAACCTTTTTACTGGAAAGTGCTGCAGTTATAATATTTCTGTATTTTATTCAATTAAGACTCAATAGAGAGGCCCTTATGTGGAGAGCTTTATACATTGAGTAAATGTTTTGTAATCACTGATAGTTATCCTTTTTAAAAAGAAATTATAATATTGTTCAATATAAAATCTGTATTGGGATATTATACCATATTCTTTCAGAATGGAAGAAAACATTGGCGCAAATAACTTTTAGATATTTTTTTTATTTGTTTGCATTATTACATCAAAATTATTTAACTTGAACATAATAAACATTCATAACACAATCTTTGCATCCTTTCATCACCATTTGTTGTTGTCTGAGGATCTGAGTGTACAAAGTCCTTGTGCACTTTTATGCCTGAATGGCTTTAGAGATGGTTTCGTACACCTGTGCAAACCTGGCCCTGGCATTCTCCATGTAGGGCTCCACACGTGTCTGGAGGTCCTGGGTGTGTGGGGCAAGCTTTTCTCTGGCATCCTCGACAGCCTTCATCAGCTGTTCCTTGTATTCCTCAGCATAGGGGGCGGCCATGGTCTTCAGTTCCTCCAGACTCGCGGTCAGCTTAGTGCGTACGGCCTCAACCATCGGCACGAATTTAGACTTGGTCTCCTCAACGTTGGTCTCAAACTTCTGCCTCATCTCCTCCAGCAGGGGCTGCAGCTTGGCACGCAGCTGATCAGCATTTTCACGGTTCAGGTCGGCATACTCCTTGAAGAGGGGCTCCAGCTTTTCACCGTACTCATCAATGTGCTTCTGCAGCACCCCGTACAGCTCAGCACGGTGGGGCTCCAGCTTGGAACGGAGGTCTTCGACGTCAGTCATGACACGCTCACGCAGCTCCTTTGTTTTCTCCAGGAGCTGGCTGGAGATGGTCTCAGTGTAGGGAGTCAGAGTCTGGGAGGTGGACTGGGCATAATCTTGGAGCTTAGTCAGGCTCTCTGAAAGTTGCATCCTAAAGAGAAAGCAACATGAATTTGGAAAACTCAAACATAAAATTCTCATAATTCATCATAAATCACATTTTGCTTGTTCATTAAAGACAGTTGAGAGCTGGCCACCCAACTGTTTTCTTTGGCTTGCTAAGATTCTTAATTAATTTTAATACAGCAATATCAGTGTTTAACTGCAATGCTAATATAGGATGATGATCACATTCAAAATTAATTTGAGCTGGTTAGTATCACCAACTTTACATCATCGATGCTGTTATTAATCTATATTGAATCAATGTTGCACTGACTTGAGCCATTTGCATTCTGTGGAGCTGCTTATAGCTGAATTAAATTTGCTTCATAATTTGCAACATTGACCGGTTATCAAATGGAATTGAAACAACATTGAACTAAATTGCGCTGAAAAACAATGCCTTTTTCTCTTTCTTTTTTAAAGCTGACATTAAATTAGTGTATAATTGCTACATTTATAACTTTAACACAATTTTTATATTTAATGTAGAGCTACTTCGAAGCAATATCTGTTTTATATAAATATCAATGGACTTGATTTGAAATAAGATACATGATACACGTAAGTGTGAAGCACTACACTTTGCATAACTGTGAAGGGGGAAAAGGATTTGGGAGAAGTAAAAACCACCAACAGAAGATTGGGACGCAAAGGAGAAACAAGCAAGAGACATAAAGATAAGATATGAGTCTTACTTGTATTGCTCATAGTCAGTTCCATCCAAATTGTCCAAGGCCCTCTGAGCCTGCTCCTTGACCTGGGTCAGGTAAACCAAGGCTGCTGACTTGTAATGCTCCAGCTGAGAGGGAGCATCAGCCTGCAGGAAACGGGCCTGAGAACCTAAGAAAACACAAGAAAAGCTTCAGAAACCAAAAAGGAGGACAGTAAAGTCTATCTTTTAACTGACAAGAAACTGGCCGTCAAATAGCCACCATTAAAAAAAACAAAGCATTAGTTGGGAAACGTGACGTAAATTTAAATGAAATGTTTATAAAAAAAAAATGTTACTTACCCACGGCCAAGAGGATGGTCAGTGCAAGAGCCACGAATTTCATGGTTAAGCTCTAAAACAGAAAACATTTATTATAAGGCTGTTCAACCAAGATCTAATTTGATATTCTCTTGATCTATTCCTCCTCTCCTGCTGGTTTGAGCTCTTACCTGAGTGGTGCTGCTCTGAATGTGCGAGGACGGACAGCAGAGGCAAAGGTCTTATATGGGGCAGGAACAGTGCATGTGGAGTTGGAACCCTGTCCTCTTACACATCAGAGGTTCAAAGGTGGAAAAAAAAGTCATTGAATATTAACAATTTGCTAAATATTTACAAGTTCCGTTTTGTGAGACAGAGAATGTGCACTGATGCAATAAGAGATGCCTTTTAGATATCTGCAAATACGTCAATGCACATTCTCCCTCAGTCCCACAAAATGATACTTTTTCTGCTTGCATTATTTAAACTGCTATTTCTGAAGTCATTTCAGTCATTCAGATATTACTGTAATCTACATTTGTTAACTCCCTGTGAATCAAAATGCAACAGCATATAAACTTTACTAGATGTTTACTTGCATTTAATCAGTGATTCTTGGGATAAATATTTATTAAGTATATTAATATTCACTGTCTGATACAATTCAGCATTAGAATTGTTTAATGTAAATCTAAGTGCTGACATTCAGCAATTAAAGTAAGATAGAACCTTTTTTCACATTTTGGGGCTTTATAGGACCATATTTATTGGTTTGTGATTAAGCACACAATGAACACAATGCATTCACGTGATTACGTCTCGCTCTCATAACTGGTAATCGTGGAACTATGACAAGACTGCAAAGTTATCTCAGAACGTTTAGCAACGTGTAGCAAACCTTGATCTCCTGCTCCAAATCCTATTATTATCAACTGCCAACCCAAGACATAACTAGTCAGGGGTCATTGATCAACTAGTTATCTTTGTCCCTTGATTTACTCAACTGTTCTCATGCAAAAGTCTCTTGATTGGCTTATGCTTAGTAGCATTTTGACTGAAAGCTGAGAACGCTTCAGCTTAAGTAATCGTAAATTAACAACAATGCTGATTTACTTAAATGTGAACCAGATGAAGAAATCTCTGCACTAAAACAGACTGTACTGGGAGTTTAAAATGTGTAAGTGTATGTTGATGCACTCTCTTTAAGAACAAATAAGCCATTCTATTGTGCAATCTAACAATATTTTCTTGTACTTGGCAAGACTTTAGACTTTACAGTCATTAGTGCGCAGTCAAACAGAGGGACAGTGCTGAGCACTGTTTATAGAGGACGAGGTTATCAAACTCCGTATCATCAGAACAGAACTCCATATGAGCTTGTGTCATCATCACCAGCAGGAGCTGCATTTTACATTGCATAGTATTTGTGAACTAATTTTTAGTATGTAGAAGATGGTGATGATGATAGGCCTAGTCCATGTTTTCAAATCAGTAAAAGGTTTATTCTCTTATGTCTACTAACAGAGAAAAATATTTTTGAGTAGAAAGGACCCACTCATTAAATGTTGTGACGGTTTGTTCACATCTTAAGAGGTTTCCATGTTGCGTTTCGGTATGAATGATTACAAATCAAACCGGCCTCAGACAACGTACAAAATTATACGTACAATCTATAAATATATTGTAGAAATTAATTTCCTGTAAAGCTGATTTGTATCATAAAAAGGGTTATACAAATAAACTGAAAATCTGCGTGATTTCGCAGAAGGTCCTTCAGTTTAGTGTGTTATGTCTCCCTCTACAGCCTACTATGTATTTTCTGAAGCAGATTCGGAGTACAAGTCTCAAAATCATGAATGGTACAAAGTGTATTTGCCTCAAGCAAGACGCTCCTCTCACGTCTTTTCTTGTTTTATAATGCACTAGGAGTGCATAGTACAAATGCTACAAAGAAAACCTGATTTAAACATCCTATATAAAAATCATCTGAAATAAATCATACACACGAGGTTCGATCCCTGCTGATTTATTGGAATGCTTGGATCTGAAGCAAGTGGCAGTTGTGCCGCAGTAATTGTGCACGCTTTGCGGGCCATACAAATAGTTATAGATGGTTGATCTCCTGCACTCGAAACACAAAAACATTCACATACACCAGCACCAGCTATGTAAGCACTTTGCACAGAGTACTGTACATTAATACTAACAGATTATATATACATAGAGGCATACTCACGGACACAACGTCATATATCACTTCTTGCCCACTAGCACTCCCATACTCACTTATCTCTTTACATAATACTTTATAGAGCGCATGGACACATACACAAAACAGGGATGCAAGTGAGATAAATATTAACACTGAAAACCTCATGGTTGTGCATTAGATGCTTAAGCGGAGGAGCTTTCTCACACACAAGGTATGACATGGTTTGATGGTTTCCACTCTAGTCCATCATGTTGCGTTATTGGGGATATAAAAGGGCAAAAGAAAAAGAGGAGGTCTCAGATGCCTCTGTGCCAAAACACTTGAAATCGGGAGCAAGACATAAGCATTTCAAAGGCGTGATTTCTCTTGTGTGTCTGAATCATTCTGCTATCATCATAACACTGTGAGTGTGACTGAGTGCATGTATGAAGGCACGGAGAAGCTGGCAGAGTAAGTGCTACTATTAAAAGTTGTTCAGACTGTGACAATGGGATTTTGAAGAGACTCTGGTCCCACCGCAAAGCAACATGTCCTAAGAAAAACTATTTCTTGCCACGAATATTTCTCATCTAGTCTTCTTTCTCTTATTGTTGTCTATTATGCTTCTTAGATACATATACACATTTTCTACGGGTCTTATAAAATTGCCAGTCCTACATCCACTTTTGTTCTTTTTGTACTTTGTCTTGCTAAATGAAGTATTTTAAGTACATTATGAATAGCCAACATGTCTTAACCAGTGATTGTGGTGAACCTTCCTAGACCAGTGAGGCTCGCCTCTCCTGAGGCGTTTCCTCCAACAGTTGAAGCAGCAGCTCATGGAGAGACGTTGATATGGTCCTGTATGCACCGGCGGTCAGATGTAGGAAGTCGAACATGTCACGAGAGGAAATAGTCCCATCTGAGTGGACAAAACTACCTCCCACATCAAAAAACTGAACAGGGCCGAGTCGAGGAAGAGATGCGCGAAGTAAATTATTCACTGCTGCATTTTTCTCTCTCAGGGGGTTTGGAAACTCTCCCCTTGGCAACAGGCCCTGAATGACAAGAATTACGACTAATCAGCATAGAACAAATAACTCAACTGCTCAGAGTTGATATTCGCTATACGTATTAATTTTAACACAAACGAATTTCACATTTGTAGGTAACTCACCAAAACAATAATTTTGGACTTGGTGAGGCGAGACAGAAGTAACTGCGCAATGGCCAATATTCCTCCTGCAACTTGATCTGCAGTGTGCTCGTGATTGTTAGTTCCTACCCATAAAACCACCACCTGCAGAAAAACAAACAAGGATGCAATTCCAGTGTTGAACACATGTTTCACTTTATATTGTTAAAGCTGTTAGAACAAATAAAAAACAACGATTTCTCACTCTGGGTCTGATGTTCTCCAGTTCTCCATTCTGTAGTCTCCACAGCACATTACTGGTTGTGTCTCCACCAATACCAAAGTTTAGAGCATGGAGAGGTGAGAACAGTTCCCTCCACACCTGAAACCAGCACCAGTAAGAACCAACTATATACATTTATAGAAAACATATTAAACACCAATTATTATTATTATTAGAATAAAAATTGCAATAACAATATGTGCAATAACCAATGTCACCCTACATTATAATACATCATCTTATTATTTTTTCTAATCATTATTTTTATACTATTTCTTTTTTATCCATAGCACACCTGTACATACGATTTATTTAATTTACATTTATTTTTTTTCTTCTTTGTGTTGTTGTTGTTGTCTCTGTGTCCTGTAAGCTGTGACACCAAAACAAATTCCTTGTATGTGCAAACATACTTTGCAATAAAGCTTTTTCTGATTCTGATCAATAACCTACAAAAGACAAAACATATCAGCTGCGCATTCGCCACAGTGTAAGTAAAGTGTAAGAGTCCTACTTTTTTATTTTGGAATTATAAAACTTGCTTTAAGTGCTATTACTGTAATACTATATATATATATATATATTATATTTACATTATTTAAAAGTATCTGACCACTGAATGCTATGAAATTAAGCAGGGGCGGACTTAGTCATTAGGCAAAGGTAGGCAACTGCCTTGGGCCCCCAAAAGATAAGGGGCCCCCAAAATGTTCTTCAAGAGATGGACACGCGAATGGTAACAGTGTTTATTACCACGACCGTCTGTGTGTCTGAGTTGAACGTGCTTTGTGTGTATCCTGCGTGTAGCAAACGAAAATATGATGTATCTGAAGCTGACTGCCGCACGAGCGCGAGGTCTCCTGGTCTTTCCCGCTGCGCTCCTCTCTCCGCGTCTGCTCCATTCAGCGAAAAACTGTTACATCAGGTGCGTTTTCGTTTTAAAGAGCATAACTTTACGCGCATGTCCCGGCGTTTTCCACCCTCAAAAACGAAAACTTCTGAAAACCCTGCAGGCCCTGTTTTAGTTTGAAACCCCGGGGAAGGTTTAACGCCAGTGTTTTAAAACGAAAACACACAGGTGTTAACGGAGCGCTGTAAAGTTATATCTCATTTTAGATTTAATATTCGCCTATGATGCTTTAGGGAGCGTCTGCAAATTTACATCTCAGTACTAAACGAAGTACACATTTCTAATAAATGTGCCTAATTTCACATGCAAGCACTGCTGCTGTCATTTTCTTATGTGTAGCCTGTCGAACACTGTTCTGTCACTATTTTTTATATTCATCCCGTTTTATGACAACAGAAACACTAAGATAAATCAATAAAACTGAGAATTTAGCTGCATCAGAACACAATATGGAGACATTAGGCTGTGTGTAACCTAAATAGGTTTGTTTCAGTAAATATAATAAGTAATATAATAATGTATACTTCTGTATATCAATTGCTGTGCTATGTTGTCTACAACGTGAAATAATAAAGTGTCTGCTAAATGAATAAATAAAAACGTCAATGAAAGAATTATAATATGTACATGAAAACTGTAGAAACACTGGACATAACTACGGGGCACAAATGTGCAGCAGCAACTTTAACAACAAAAAAAGGAACCTCAAGGTTGATTGAAGTAAATGTGTGGAAATGTAGAGCCCCAGTCCTATATTTGCCCGAGGCCCCGAATTCACTAAATCCGCCCCTGAAATTAAGTATTACTGAGAGCTGGGTAATAAGTCTAAATTATTAGGGAAACGTTTTAGTTGTTAGTTTCATATTTAGAATTCCCTGGCTATAAAGATATAAAGTAATAAATAAATAAATAAATAATTTTGAATATAAAAATATAATGTTTCTGCTTGCAAACCACTGACTGCCAGTTTTTATTAGTTTGCATATTGAGCAAATTGAAACATTTTGCGCACACGCTTCTGCTCTACTCCTTTTGTATTTATGGAAGCATCAATCGTTGTTTCTCCTGTGAAATCATTGCATCTGTTACAACTATTCTCATATGCGTCTGGATGAAAGTGTCTTACTGAATAAATGGACACACATGGCTCTACCTGCATGCACTGACTCATTAACGAGATAGCAATCACCTCATACTGCTGCATTAGCTGCACCATTGAGTCCCCCACAAACAAAACATCAGGCTCTGCATCCTTGCACTCCTGCACAAACCGGTTATGCTGCAAAAAGTATAGGACATATCCAAGCATGTTACAGTGTGATCCTTAACCAGAGCCAGGTGTTATAAAACAGGAAAAGCTTTGCACAACTCTGCGCTGTTGCAAGCACATGCTCATACAGTCTTCCTCAGTGGTGCACACCTGTGACATCCAGCGTCCGTCTCCCTGCACGTCGATGACAGGCGCAGCTTCAGCAGCGGGATTCTCCTCAGCGCTCATTCTGAGTCTACAACACAAACACAACACCACTAATGAGCGGCCGCGTTGACGTAATGGTAGTGAAGAGCAATGGGTGACTAGTTCAGCCTGTAGTGAGTGGAAATTCAACTGTCAACAGCAAATATAATTGACTGAAAGGGAGGGCGCACGTATCATTCCGCACACATAAACGCTAGTTACGCCGCACAAAGAGCGCCTGTGTTTTGCTTTTAGTGTTGTGAGGATGAGGAGGATGGTGGTGATGATGATGATGATTATGGACCCCGGATGAAGCCAACACACACGGCAGCGGCTGTGCGGTCCAGATTAACGCTTCGTAATTTTCTTTAATGACTGCTGCTGTCAGGGATGGTCACAGCATTGTTTGTCTGAGAAGAATGTATCGACAGCCGGGACAAAAGGAAACCTTTCCCGCACATCGCGACCATGTCTATGCACGTTTCCTTTTGACTAACCTGGCTACAGTGTTTACAAATCCCGTCTGCGGTGAGTGAGCTGCGGGTGTGCAGCAGAGCAGGGCAGGGTTTCCTCGGTCACGTACAGCAGCACCGCAGTCGACTGACGGACTGTCCGGTGGAAGATGCAGAGGCACCTCGACTTTGCCTTTTCCAGCTCTCCCTTAGAGAGCAATTGCAACCTTCAGCCGACTCGGGCTACACAGTAACAATGATGTTGGGCGTTTCAGTAATGAGGGTATATAGCGCGAGGTCTTTTCAAGAAATCACAGTAAATGTTTGGGTTATGTAAACCGAATAGCATCCAGCCAACCACCTCCCCACTTCCCTGCGCAACCGCCCTCGCACTTTCTGGAAGCCTCACTTCCGCCTCCAGCCATCGTCACGCACTTCCCATTCAGCGCCGTCCCGCCTCGTCAAGGCAAAATAAATGAGAGCGTGTCCTGCTTATATTTCATTCAGCTTGTTTTAGAACAGCTCAATATGCGAGAATTTCTAATTGGTGACCCTATATAAAGCTGGATCATATTTGGATATGATATTGTGGATTTCTAAGGCCTTCAGATTAGGTTGTTTTACGTTGTAACTTGAACACAATTTAAAACATGGCTGCATTTGATTGATGATAGTTAATACTGTAAAAAAAGACTTCTAGTAGGCCATTTAACCATAGTATTTGCAGTAAAACTGTGGTTATACAAATGGCAATCAATACTCCAAGAAAATGGTTGCTACACTTTTACTATAATAAAACCAAGGTTAATTTACATAAGGGTAAAGTTCATAAAATCAAGCATTGTTATAATTATCTAGATGTTATTACAACATCAATACATATCTATGCATGAAAAAAGGACAGATGCATTTACAATAATCCTAACTACGAAATGAAAAGGCTCGTATGTGCCTAAATAATTTAGGGATCATTTTAATAATGACGTCAGTTGAACCTGAAGACTGCGGCTGCAATTGTTCAATTATTCCACAAGATGGCAGCAGACAACAAAAAAACTAAGCTGCATGAACGTATCCAAACCTGTATGCATTCTGCAGAACACAAAGGAAGACATTTTGAAAAAAGTTTGTAACCAGGCTGTTTTGGTCACCATTGAAAAAAAATTACTATGGAAGTCAATGGTGACCCAAAGCAGCCTGGTTGCAATCTTTCTTCAAAATGTCTTCCTTTGTGTTCGGCAGAACAAAGACATTCATACAGGTTTGGAAATACATGGGTATGAGTAAATTATGACAGAATTTTAATTTTGGGGGGAACTATTCCTTTAAACAAAATATTTGTTGTAGTCTCTTTAAGAACTGACAACTTTATGTCAAATTTGCCTTAGCGGGAGAGAAATAAAAAATTAACGAATTAAACGAACATCCAAATCCCTGTAGAAAACCAAATTTTGTTAATTATTATTCCGATTGCAAAGGATGTTGTTGCCACACTGACTATGAGTAACATGCAGCGACATGCACTGGACACATGAAAGCACTCGTCCTGTAGTGTACAGGTAGGTTTTGCATTACCGGTTTTTGTCGACGCCTTTTGAAACTCCTCCTCTTTAGGAGCAGTGTGAGTGCTTTAGCATGGCAGCTGTCCTCAAGAGGGCCGAAGTTCAACTAATATTTAGATATTGAGTGCAAATACAGTAAGCGGCTAGATATACAGTCTACAGTAGTCTACTACTATTTAAAGCAGCTCTTATAGCTCCTTCAGTGTTGTTTTGCCAATGAGTCGAGTGTGGATTTACCTGTTTCCTGCGCTATGTGCGCTTGTCTTGACAGGTGAGTGTCCGACTTCCTGGATCCACCTTTGATTTCAACAAATATGAAATGTTTGATTAACCTAATGTGTTTTAAATCTTTTATTCAACGAGTCATTATTTGTGGTGTTAGGCAATTTGTCATTACTGTGGTCACATTATAGGCTACTTTAGGTACAAACTTGTATGGTTTAACCACTACTCCTTTTTTTTTTTTTACTCCGGCACTTATTAGATTTACACTGTGCTGCCGTTCATAAAACAGGATTATGCGAGATTAGATTGATCCTCAGGGGGTTAATGCTGGAATTACAGCAGCTTGAAGCGGATATCAGGTGCGCTAAGAAAGATTAACGATATAGGTAGAGCAAAATATGTAGAAACGATTGGAAGAAGTTAAATGCATGTATAAATAATTAAAACATTTTAAAAATAAAATGCACACAAATCGAAATATCCGCGCGTATTTAGAAATACCCTTTATATAAGTAAGCTTACTACTGCAGTGAATAGTGGCCTAGCGAAACAGATTTAATGGATGGACTCTTTTTAAGCAGAGTTACACACTAATCACAGCAGGACCCATGAAAGCTTTACCTTAATTCTTAATAATTAGTTCAGGTTAGTTAGTGGGGTAGTAGTTCCACGTGACTGAATAATGCCGGATGAGCTGATTAATCATTGCCAACATGTAATACTGTAAAAAAAACAACAACAAAAAAAACAACGTTTGATGGCCCAGATTGTAGTGACTAATAATTAGCTGGAAGTACTGGAGATTAGTTAAAAAGAAAAGAAAAGTTAATATTTTTATATCTATTGTGTCTAAAAGTTGGGGTTTAATATGAGTGTCAACATATGGCATGTAGGCTAGTGAATGGGATATTTATGTGCATCTTTGTTTTTACATTTTTAAATGCAGTATTAATAAAAGAAAGCAATTTAATGGCAGTGTGAGAGGTTTGTCTTTTGATCACAGTGATCTGTATAACATTTTGTAATTAGAAAAGGTCTGAAAAGAGAGCTATGACATTAACTTGTCTACGGCAAGCAGTTATCTATATATCTGTCAGGAGATTACATTAGGATTGTTTTTTTTTGCTTGTGTTTGTCACAGAGAATGTACATTTTAGTGCCAAGTTTAGGATGAAAGAATGCATTTGTTGTTGTTGTTTGTTTGTTTGTGTCACTTATATACTGTACTTCTCTTAGTAACATGTTAATCCATGGTTATCAGGTGTCCATCAGGTGGAGGGAATTGAGATGTTTACTTCCCCAGAGTTGGAGGCAGTCAATGGGACAGATGTACGGCTCAAATGTACATTTAAATCTACTGTACCGCTCATCGAAGAACGTATGTCTGTATCCTGGAGCTTCCGACCACTCGGAAAGACGACAGATGAAACGGTGATACTAAATGGATCTAGAGCTAATGTGTCTGAATATCTTTATTTATTGTTGGTGAAATGAGGCTGAATACAGAAAATGCTTCTTGAAACGCTGTTCACAAGTCTACAATACAATTTTCCTTCTGCCCCGTTTCTTTATGTTATTCCTTGCTTTTACTTAAAAAAAAAAATGAGAGTCATAGTCCTTCCTGTTAAACACTCAACCTCTCTCTCTTTTTCTTTTACTCTGTCATAGTTTTTTCACTACCACAGAAGTGCATTCCTACCGTTAACAGGCATTTTTAAGGGTCAAGCTGTATGGTCTGGTGATATAATGAAAGGTGACGCATCCATCACGCTGCAGAATGTGCAGTTCAGATTTAATGGTACCTACAGCTGCCATGTCAGAAATCCGCCTGACATCCAGGGCATTGTGGGCGAGATCAACCTCAGAGTCGTTGATAAAGGTAAGAACAGATGCTGTGCCACTTGTTTGAAAAATGAGCTTGCAAAAATCATTTACTCACCCTTCCAAACCTGTGTGGCAGTGGAGGTGAAGGTTGTATGAGCAGGATATTGTGTTCTTTCTTTGATCCCAGCAGCTGAAGGACAGAAGTATCTAATCTACCGAGTTTGAATAGCAGACAGTCTCCTCTAAAAGTTTAAAAGCAGCAGTAGTGAGCTCTGATAAAGTTTCACATCCTTTTATTTGAACAGATTTCCTATTTTATTTCAAAAGCAATGTATTCCATTACATTAGGTAATATCAGACTACTTCGTTTACTTTAAGGTCACTTTATATATATATGTATATATATACATATACTGTATACATCACTTGCATATTATTGGTCTTTTATTGACTTTAATTGCCTCTATCGTAAGTCGCTTTGGATAAAAGCATCTACTAAACGAATAAATGTAAATGTAAAATATATTCTATTCACTGTTATTAACAACATAGAATTTCTAAAACATAACATTACATTAGGGTTTCACAAACTGGGGTTCATGAGTGATGTGAGTTTAATGAAAAACTAATAATTATTTAGAAAGGAAGACTGAAAAGAAGAATTAGGGAGAATTAATAAATTATGAAGAATGTGTTTATATTGTGTGAATAATATATAATTGTTTAATCAGTAAAAAGTAACAGATTACAGTTAGCTCTGTTAATGTGCACAATTATTTTATACGGTATTAAATAAAATAAATAAATAAAATATCAATAAAACAGGATTCCAGTATAATAACAATTATAATAATGTTCATAAGAACCTACATTTTAAAATAATCAGAATAAGATAAAACATTCAATTAGGCATCTGAGCATTAAAAATACTTTCTGTTCTGTACTTTCTAGTTTCGTTCTCTGAAATTGGAATTCTGGCAATAGCTGTGGGTGGATCCATTGGCGTTGTTCTCCTGATCCTCATCATTTATATTGTTGTGCGGGTATTCCGGAGGCAGGACGATGACATGCCTATTGAGATGGAGAACCACAAATCAAAGGATCAAGTGCTGTGAGAGAGGAGGCCTGACTCAGGGTTTTAGTGGGTCTGTGCTGTTAGTGTTCTGTCTGGACTTACAGATTTTTAACCGCTTGAGATGTTTTTCAGTACAGGGTTTTTTAGTTATATGAAATAACAAAATCTAGATGGCATACTGATTGGTAGAAACTTACAGTCTTCTATGCATTATTTTACCGAGATATGTTTTTAGGTATCATAACCTTTTTATTTTCGAAGGTGAGGTAAAGTTTTATATGTAAAGTGATATCATCCATTTTTTGTATACTCGAAAAGATAAGAGATATTATGTGTTTTTATGTGTATAAATAGTTTTTTGACTGTTGCTGCCAGTAAGTATGATTTAAGAATTTTTTGCATTTATTTAGAGTTTGTCTGTGGCACTACTAAGTTTGTACCGTCACACATACAGTAAACCTGTGCAAACTGCATGAAAAAAAATCAAAATATCAAACAAATGCAGATACTTAGACCTTTATTTTGTGCTGCCCATCTAAAATCTTCAGTGTTCTGGAATTCTCTGTTCATCAGTGCTGCATGGATTATGCTATTTAGAGAATCTTTCAAATGAGTGAACTCATATTTTAATCCTGTATTTGTCAAATTATGTTTTATTACATTACAGTTTTGTTAGATTTTGCAAATATGTTTATATTAGACAAATTTTAAAAGTAAATAAAAACTTTTCTTTTTTAATGTTGTGTTCTCTTTGTTATTTTGTAAAGCTAGTTTCAAAAACACTAAAAAACACTTTTTCTTTTTTTTTATTATTATCTACTCCCCACTTGAGTTTATGTTGGACTTTTTTTGCAAAGGTTAAATTCTAATTTAAATGTACTTATCCTAGCTTTGGTTGTGTTTCCATTTGACAGATTTTATGATTACTATAGTGTTTATTTAAAGTAGACTTATCATTGCCATGATAAAAACACATATCTGCAAAAAAAATAAAAATAATAATAATTAAACATTATGGCTGAATATATACTGCAAATAATATATGAAAAAGCACCCTCTGTTGGCTGTAACGTCTGTCATAAAATAGTGATAACGTGAGTTAGAGTTTTATTCAATGCAGTAAACAGCCAGAGACCCTCCTCCCTCAAATAGACCAACTTTGCAGAGGCTCCTTTGTTAAACGTGGCTGTAAACAGAACATAAATGTGTTTTTTATTATTATAGCAAAACTTAGCACACTGAGAGAATGTAGTTTAAAAACGTGTGTTTAAGAGACAGAGACAAGACACTGTATACCACTGCTTGTGTTACATTACATTGATCTGAGGTCAATCATGAGCCTGTTTATTATAAACAGACTTTGTTCTTCTGAAGCTGTGTGTGTGTGTGTTTGTCTGTGTGTGTTGTACTAAGATGGATGAGGGACTTCTGAGTCCTAGACTTAAAAGGAGTAATTGAATTTATAGATTTTCAATTGTTTCAACCAAATAGAGAACCTGACTTCCTGTACATAAGAGTGTGTGTGTATGTTTGCTCACTCACTGCGGTATACCAGAGAGTGCTGAAAGAGGCTCGTCCCCTGCCAGACTCTTTGCTGCACCAGCAGAGGACACCTCTGAGTGTGTCTGTGTGTGTGTGTGTGTGTGTGTGTGTCTGATGAGAAAGAAATGCAGCATTGGTGGGAACTGGTCCAGAAAAGCAGAAAAAACCCTCGCCACATTCAGTGCAGCACAGCGCTGCAGAACAGCCTCAAAACGGAGCTTAGAACTCCAAACTGCAGCTTTCATCCCACATACACACACACACACACACTTCAGCACTGTCCCAGAGTCTCACACTGTGATATTATCCGCATGGATATTTTTGACACCCACACTTATCAATACTGTATATGGATACTTGATGTGACCTGTGTCGTGACAGATAATACATTTTTCAAAAACTATTTTAATCAGCATTTTGCTTGTTTTTATATATATATATATATATATATATATATATTATTTATATATGTATATATAATTGTGTTTTTATTATCCAATTTTATTTTAGAGTATACATTAAATTTTTTTGAATTTATTTGTTAAAGTTTGAAATGACTTGCATATTTGCAATATGCATATTTGAAATTAAGGCAAATGGGTGTTAAAAACTATTTAAAACTATATATAGGATTTTCCATAAACATAATCCTAAATTTAAATGTCAAATCTTTATATTGAAGTTCAAGAGGGTAGGCTATGTCTTTAACTTTTTCAAGCTTATACCAAACATTTACAAAATGGGAACCGCTTTAGTTTATGGACAAGCTCTCACTTTTAACTTGCATATTAGCATGCATATTACTAGCATATTGGCCATTTATTATGACTTACAAAGCACATATTTATGTCTTATTCCATACATAAACTACCTTACTAACTATCAATACGATACAAATCAGGAGTTGGTTAAATGTGAGAATTGGTCCTTAAACTGAAGTGTGACCAAAATTTAATTAAAAATGTTTTTCATTGGTATCACTTGTGTACACCCCCCACCCCCATACTCTAACGCTACAGTATTAGCAAGTGTTTCACAAACCTGACAGACTTGAAAGTTTTAGTAATTATATCTAAGTGTTTACAGCATTTGTATCAGCCAGTGCCAGATTTTTCTTGGCACATCAGAAACATTGCAGAGCTTGAGGATGGAGTTCACCATGTAATGCTGCAATATCATTATGCCACTTTTCATGTCCATATGGGGATGATGCAGTAAGAATCCATGTGTGGTTTGCAATCCTCAATGGAGGGGCTTAAATAAGGGCCTGTTTTGAGAAAAGAGGATTGTTTTAAACAAGGCAGTATCTGGATCCAGCAGAGAGCTAGACATGATAGGGCAATAAGAAAAACAAGAGAGACAAGACAAAAACATCCCAACCAATTTCAACTGCATAAAAGGATTTAAGGAAATAAACAGAAAGACCTGTATTTATTATAATTTCATTAGTTTCAACTGTTTTCTAATAATAGCAAAAACGGCAATAAATAAAAAAACACAAGCACTAAACAGTGCATAACATATTATGGGATATATTTTTACTATAATTTTCAATATTATCAAAAATATAAACTTTATATAGAGTGCATGTCATGATCAGCTGGATGTGCCAGCCTGCGCATGGCAATCCAGCTCCCTGCAAGCTGTGTGTGTGTTTTGTGTCTGTTTTCATTCATGGACTCGCTTCAATTAACTCATGTCTCCGCCCACTCGTTGGTTGGCTACGTGTTTGATTGTTTGCTCCACCCCTTTGACCTACTTTCACCTGTATAAAACCCGGAAGTGTTTTATAGGATTATAAATCCAGGATTATAAATCTGTTCTCCCATCCTTCTTGAATTCGCTATTTCAACGCAGGCATAACATTGAGGATTACGTGGAGGAATTCATCACTTTCAGCCACTGCGTGAGAGCTAATGAGGAAGTAGTTAAATACTGTTTTTTTTGTCGGGTCTCGACCTAGAGCTGCTCTACAGTTTGCCCAATAACGATCCCGATTGGACGTTAGAGCAGCTTATAGACTTTGTGCTGTTATACTGTGGTTCTCCTTTCACTGTGGGCAAGGTGGAGGAGGACGTTTACGCTCGTGGCCCTGGGCGGAGGAATCCCCGTGCCGCGAACATCACGCCAAACCCGTGGCTCGGCTCTTGCATGACTGATACGGGTTTGCACGCAAGATCATACGGGTTTGCATGCAAGATCACCGCCGATCGTGAGACCACCACACACAAGATGGCCGCCGATCACAAAATGCCACTCAAAATGGCCGTTGATCGCGAGACTTCACACAGCGTGATCACTACACTACACTAATAGTTGCCACCACGGACGTCTCCCAAGTGTTCCCAGGCATCGTGAGTGCTACCACGGAGGTTTTCAAGGCTGGTCTTAGGTACGAGAGACTGTCTTTCCTGTAGTGGCAGTTGCCATCCTGAGTGTGTGGGCCACACACTGCTCGCCGGCCCCCGCCCATGACTCTGCTCCAGGTCCTCGCTGGTGGCTGCACAGCCTCTGAGTCGGTCCGTCGGGGCAGTTCAGGAACTCAGAGCGGACCCTGAACTGATCACTGCGGCCTGTAAACTCGTGCCCTGCCCTGAATCGGCCATGGAGGCCGTTACTGAACTTTTGTCTTGCCCTGAACCAGCCTCGGAGGTCGTTGGACTACTGTCTAACCTTAAATCGGCCTCGGAAGCCACTGAACTGTCAGCCAGCTCTGAAACGATCATGGAGGCCGTCTGTGAAACTTCGTTCTGCCCAGAGCTGTCCAAGGAGGCCCTGGAACTTGCGGCCAGCCTTGAATCAGCCGTGGAGGCTGTCATTGAGCTTGCTCTGGATCGGCCAAGGAGGCCTGTGAACTGTCATTTCGGCCAAGGAGGCATCTTCGCTGATGGCTCGGCCCCAGAGGGTGTCGTCGCTGATGGCCCGGCCCAGGAGGGTGTCGTCGCTGATGGCCAGGCCCAGGAGGGTGTCGTCGCTGATGGCCAGGCCCAGGAGGGCGTCTGCTCCGCCCTGGAAGGCGTCTCCTCTGCCTGATCCGCCCAGGTGGGCTTCTCCACCACCTGCTCCGCCCAGAAGGAGGTCTCCGCTGCCTACTCCGCCCCGGTGGACTTCTCCGCCGCCCACTCTGCCCTCGTTCCTGCTGGCTCCTAAGCCTGGGGCATCTGGAAGCCGCCCTTTAGAGGGGGTGCTATGTCATGGTCAGCTGGATGTGCCAGCCTGCGCATGGCAATCCAGCTCCCTGCAAGCTGTGTGTGTGTTTTGTGTCTGTTTTCATTCATGGACAGTGCATCTTTAACTTCAATTATTATTAATTTAGCATTTCTGTTTTTCACACTTTCACCAAACATTTAAATATGTAACACTTTAGTTTAGGGACCAATTCTCACTATTAACTAATTGCTTATTAGCATGCCTGTTATTAACATATTTGCTGTTTATTAGTAGCCAACTTATAAGGCACATTTTCTGCATGACCATATTTTACATCCCTAATTACCCAATACCTAAACTAAAGTACCTAAAAAAGTATTAAAGAGAAGTATATTGAGGCAAAAGCCATAAATAATGGCAAAAATTTGACCTTAAAATGAAGTGTGACGATATTTATATAAATATAGATATTTATATTTATATATATACATACACACACACATATATATATATATATATATATATATATATATAGATAAACAAACATATA
>JAUMHI010000040.1:9433386-9472335 GCA_032359435.1 Enteromius unitaeniatus | reverse complement strand
GTGTGACTATATATGTATATAAAAAATTTAATGTGTGACTGTGTATGTTTTTTTAATAAAAAAACATCACAGTCAAATACTGAAGGGCTTAGGAGATACTGTGGTGAAAGCTCAAAAAACACAATGGTTTAAGAACAAACAAAAACATGCAGAGATTATTGACTGTTTATTAGTACTTGTAAAGCACATATTAATATCTTACTCTGCATGACCATATTTTAGATCTGCTAATCATATACCCCATACCTAAACTTAACTACTTTACTATTTAAACAGCAAATTAAGAGTTTATTGAAGTGGTTAATAGTTAATAATGAGAAAAAACTTTCTCTAGAGGCCAAAAAGTATAGCAAAAATGTTAAGTAGTTTGTATGACTGGATATTACTGACACTCTATTGTTAAACATTTGCAACAGAATGTTTAGTTACTGGTGTCTTTTAATTTCATGGTCAGAATGAAAGTGTTGTGCAGGAATTAATGTTTGGTTTCAATGTACATTAAAGCCTTTATGAGCAGGTGATTTGATTAACTATCTCAGTCATTTTAATCATGACTAGCACCGTTAGCCCGCTGAGGCAGATCAGCTTTAAAATTTAGATATAACTTGTAAAACTTTTAGCTAAATGCAGAAAACATTTTGGCATTCTATCAACAAATGATAGAATATGGCAGGTGACAGCTTGATATTTCCTCAGTATTTAAATAACTGATCACTGGTCCTTTCTTTAGCAAAAGAAAAAAAACTCATCATGGCTTCTTGTTCCAGTGATTCACCAATAAAAACAAATGCAGCTCTTCCCACCTACAGAGCATCCTAGTTTACATACATTACCCAAGTACAGAATTTCTGGTTTCAGATGACAATTGCCCTGATCCAAGAAAACCTGACACTGCTGGTGCAGCCTATTATCAATACCAGAGGGGGTGGGGTTGAGAAATGCAGAGTCATAGGAAACTCAATTCTGCCAATTTATCATGGTTGTGTGAGAGAGGGACACAGTCTCATATTCAAAGTCGCAGTCACTTTAGAGGCCAACACACACACACGTGCAGTATGCTCATATTCATTTATGTGTCTTCCACAGTACGGGACAGCGATGCATGTCACTCTTGTTAATAGGGGTCAAACGAACTCTCGTCACCCTGTCATTGTTAATCGATGTGTATCCCAGCAGTTGAGGTGTCGGCAGACCCCTCATGTTGCTTTCTGAAGCTGTCCTCCCTGTTGCCTCTCTAAAAACTGCAATGCAGAAGAGACTCCGGACCCCAAATAACACTGCCTAACAACCTGAACCCACATTTACTGCTCAGAGAGAGAGAGAGGGAGGAAAGGAGCAGAGATAGAAGGGTTGAGAGGAAGGAAGGGAGAGACAGGCAGTCAGCCAAGGAGGGGAAAAGTTGAGTGTGAGCCAGATTTTAGCCGATTTTTCAGAGAGAGAGAGAGAGAGAGGAGGGGGGGCTGCTGTTGAACAGACAAGCTGCAGTTGTCCTCAGACCTCCACTGCTTCAATGCTCTTCACTTCTGTTTTACCGGCTGGATTGCGCGTGTCCCTCAAAAGGTGTGTCTGTGAGAGTGTGTGTATGCGTGTGTGTGTCAGAGGGTGTTTGTGAGCGTGTCTGAGCAGTATCGGGACCAAAGCACTGCGGATTTGTGTGCAGCATATTCTGTGGACTGATGCCCTCTGCTTCTCCAAACAGGACACACAGATTTACCTGCTTAACAGAGGTACGGCACAGACACACACGCACATGCTGACTCAACAAGACACAAAAACACTCAGCTCTCGAGTCATTTGCAAACATTTCGGATGGGTTTTCATAGTCAGAAATGTGTATTATAATGCTGAATAATGGACTTATTTAAAACTTCATTGTGTTCATCTTTTCAGTAACTGCATTCAAACAAGATATTAGATCCTTTTGCATCTTTGTAGTTGTAATATGAATGTTTGAATATATATATATATATATATATATATATATATATATTATATAATAAATGTAAATATTAATGGATATATCAATATTATTAGGATGTCAGATATAAATATACACATGTAATAAAAAAATAATAAAATAAATAATATTTATAAAAATAGCGTGTGTGTGCTTTTTATACAAACCAAATTATGGTAAAAACTTGCTGACTTGCGTGCGTTCTGTCAGCTGATCCCTCTTGGTGAAGACAGATAGGGCTATAAGATGTGTTATTTGTATGTACTTGAGTTTATATTTAACCTTCTGTTTAAAACTTCCCTTTTTTACAGGCCAGAGGGCAACTGAACAACCGAAAAACAAAGCCAGATGGAGTTTTAGGAACAACTTCTCAGCTGGGCAGATCCTTGTGCTTCCAGATCTTTTGAGACCTGGACAGGCCTTTGAAAGAAGGAATCTTATGTTCGACTTTAGGAATTTCAAGCACAGATTGATCTAGTGCACAACTGCTGAGAAGTGTACAGGAGCCTTTGCCACCTGGGCAGCGTCTTGAGAACTTCTGGAAAATTGACGAAACTGGACGTGAACTGCTGAGGAAGACAGGTGCACCTGAAAGTGAAGTGGAGGATGGAGACACAGAGCAGAGGACGAGTGAGAGGAAGCAGTGGCGGCATGCCTTTAGAAAGAATTGCGTCCTGTCTTCTGCTTACACTCGTCATTGGTGAGACTCTCCTCTACCTTCTCCTATTAAAAACATGCTGTTGTTAAGATTTTGATTTAAATCTAGAAAACCTGAATTTCTGTTTTTGGCAGAGAGTATATAGTATTCCTGTAGTAACTGTACTAATAATTCATAATGAAAATTTACATTCAAAGCAAGGTTTATGCAGTTCTCAGATGCCCTAAACAGAGACACACTCATATCCAGCTCCTAATGTTGCACTGCAGAGAAGCAGTAGAGTGTTAAAGTCAGCATTAGTTTAGTGGCTCAAATTTCTGGGACATTTTTGCCTCTGAAAACTGAACTACGCAGAGGAAACTGTGGTCAGAGTTATAATTTGCTGACAGTCATGTCATTTAAAATTTTATTCGATACTGTCTTTCTGATCACGTTAAAATGTTTACACTGCTTTATTTCATTAAGCTAGGCTAAGAATGAAATAATTGTTTTTGTATTTAAATAAGGCGTGACATGGCTCTGAATATTTCTATCTTGCTTATTTGCCAGTTATGATGGCATATTATGGTTGGGCGTCCCGCGCTGCTTACTTTGACTGCCATAGACTAACGCAAAAGGATTTTTGTTTCATTGCTAGTAAAGGGGAGTTTTTATATAGATCTTTATTCTTGCTATCACAGATTTGTAAGAGAGTAGAGATGAAAGACAAGAGGCTGAAGATACCATGTCTTGGAAATCATGACTGTTTAAAGGAAACTGCTTAATACACTTTAAAATATTGCAAAATTTCATCACATAGTTTCAGAGTATCTGGGGTTTATATTACAACTCTGTCTTTTATAGTAAATCAAAATATTTAAATGCATGCCTATTTTTATGTATTTATTTATTTATTTTATTGCCTGCCTACTAAGGTATTTTGGAAGATACATTACTGAGAATCATTAGGTCTCATTAAACGTTTTCCTTATCAATTTAAATGCAATTAAATGCTTCTGTGGGGTAAAACAGCAGGATATATTTCTGCAACGGAAGCATAATATCCCTTAGAATACATGATGACAAGCACTTTGATTAAATCAACTTTGAGTACACTGTGTTTCCACAAACACTTGTGTCCTGGTTTAAAATATCTCTCATGAAAGGGTACAGTTGATTGGTAGGACCTCTTCTCTGCTCAGCTGTGTAAACTCAGCACTCTCACACCGGCACATGTTCATTCTGTCACATTGCGTGCCAAGCAAACTTCTGGACACCTGACGTCAGAGAGCCCAGGTGTGTAAGGTCACCACAGCCAGCTTATTTCTCATCCACAATAAAACATTTATATTTACAGTTATCATGTTATATATTCTACATAGTTTATATATAGGTATTTCAATGTCCATGCATGCAGTTTCACTGTCATCTTGCAATAATGCATTCAAACATCTAAAATATACCACGAATATCAACAAATTGATTCTCACAATAAAGCAAGAGAACATGTATATAATAAATTACGCCTCTTATGCATTTCACAGTAATAGAAGACCAAAAAAGTAAACGTGAACGCCAATAACAGAAAGAGTTAAATATAGATGACTAAAAAATGCTATGCACATGAAACAGTATCTCTGTAGAATCACATCTGAAATGCGAAAGCTGTTATATGAACCTACATGCTGACATATTTAAACTCCATAATCAACTGTGCTCAAAACATCTCAGAGAACTGTCCATACGCTGTTTTTGTGCATTGTTTAGATTATGTATTTGTTTCATTGGGTTTTATAAAAGAACAAGGTTTTGGGGGTTTCTCAATACTAACTATTTTAATTGACACAGTGAACTCTCAAAGTTTTATACATTATTTCTTTTTTGCTGAAATAATCATTGAGCAAACCACTAAAAATTAAAACAAGTTCTCTTGCAGCTGTTGCATTGTAGATATCACTCTG
The DNA here is from genome assembly GCA_032359435.1 of Enteromius unitaeniatus. Lineage (NCBI taxonomy): Eukaryota > Metazoa > Chordata > Actinopteri > Cypriniformes > Cyprinidae > Enteromius > Enteromius unitaeniatus. Next base: position 9,467,780 of record JAUMHI010000040.1, on the reverse strand, counting down.
GGCTAATAACTAGAAGGTTGTGGTAAATTGAGCTTCAACATAACCTTTATGAGAGAAAGCAAGGGAGAATAAATGGGTGCATTGTATATATGTGTTTGTGCATATGTCAGTTTGTCATTAATCTTAATGAACTTTGATAGGTGTTCTTCTTTCTGTGGGTTTTGATAATGACACTGCATGTCTAGGAATGTTTTGCATCTTCATATGCTTTGTCTTCCTGTTTTAGGTTTGTGTTGCGTTCATGCTCTGGAGATGAATACTGGTAAGATTCCATTTCTAGAAGCCGTGAATGGCAGCACAGTCCTTCTGCCCTGCACCTATGCCAGCTGCATTGGGATCACTAACCTCTACTTCAAATGGGAGTTCAATGATAACGGCACCATGCAGAAGGTAACAGAAATTCAGTTTAATAATCGTGGGATTGCCTATTAATTGGGAGTTTGATCATCAGGATTGCCTATAGTGTAACCTACATTGCAAATAAGCAGAAAGGCCTACAGTTGCATGTGGTTTGCATAAAATAGAATATTACCTCACACAACCAATGTTTAATATTATGCTTACTAACCAACAAACTGTATTGGGGAGACTGTAATAATTAGAGACCACACTGAAAATTTGTGATTTAAAATGCAGCCTAATTTAAACCTGAAAATAAAATGTTAGGATTTTTGCGTTTCCCTGTTTAAAACAAAAGCATTTGTGCTGTTTTTGTACATTTGGGGCATTTCTCCCGAGAGCTCACGTGCCTGTTCTTGCGTCATCCAGTGGTCAGACATGCCTTTACTTCACCGCGGACTCGCTCGCTTTCATAAAAACGCAACTGGCGCCATCTTGCGTCTTAGTTATCGATTGTAGTTACAATAACTTCAGAGGACTTCAGAACAGTGCTCGTCTTGTCACTGCCTTTGGTTTTATAATGTTGTAATAGACTGTTTTCTTTCTTGAAAGTGGGTTGTCCTTTACATTCAGCTTTTAATTACTTATAGATAACATCAAAAACCAACAGAAAAGCATAGTTTTAAAATGAGTTACTTTTGCTAAGTCTAACATTGATTAGATGGAAATAGAAATAGAAACCCTCACTTTATCTCTAGCTGGTTTTGTATGCCTTCAAGGGCACTTAGAAAGGGAACAGTACTTACAAATCATTCCATTGACCTGATATGGTTTCTCAGTGTCATGTTCTGTGCAGCACATTGCAAGTGTCCTTTTAAGTGTCAAAGTTAAGGAGATCTGTTGGATATATATTAGTATATAATTTCACACCTCTAACAGTCTGAAAGAAAAAATAAATAAATCTTGAGCCAATGTTGGCTGAACTGCTCAATTTAACAATAATAGTTGACGTTTTTGTTTTTCCAATTAGGTGGCTGATTCTGTAATTCCAACGGATCATATGGAGCCAAATAAAGTGAACATTTACCGTGAGAGGGTGGAGTATGTCGGCTCCAGTAAAGAAAATAACATCTCCATCCTGCTTTGGAATGTAACATTTGAGGATGCAGGTGTTTACACCTGCTTTGGCAAAAACCCCAAAGAGAAGGGCAGGAATCACAGCGCCTTTTTCACTCTATATGTAGTAGAAGAATGTAAGTATTGCAGGGTGGGAAGAGAGGGAGTTACAGAGAGAAAAGGATGCAGGGACATCACACTTCAAGGTCATTATTAAAATAACTCTCCTCTGCCTTTTTCTCCTCGCTCATTCCCTTTTTGTTGTATTCTCTGGCTACCCTATTCTCAGTAAGGCAGGTTGATAACACACTCACCATCATCATCGCCTCCTGTGTTGGCGGATTCATCGCTTTCTTAATGGCCTTCATGCTGCTAAAGAACTTCACTCTGTTCGTTCTCGCAAAGATTGAGGAAAAAAAGTGAGTTCATGGCAACCGATTTACACATAAGCCTAAATTCTCATACCCCTTTGTAGATATGGACCAAATCATTGCTTGACAATAACAATGAATTATAAAACAATCGATAGAAAAATGTTAGAAATAGTAGTATGTGTAATATCTATATTTTACATATATCTATATAATAACTTCCTTATCATCGTCTATATATTATCTTCCGTTCATTGTGCCTATTTCTTTCTGTATTTTTTCAGTAAGGAGTGCCTTGTCACCTCCTCAGGGATTGATAACACAGAGAACGGTCTGTCGGGCTCCAAATCTACACCAAAGAAAGCATGACAGCGTGCAACCAAACACAGTCCCACATGCACGTGAAAACATGGATCAGCCATCATGCTGTGCCCTCTCTTTTTATTTGCATCCGTGTTTACAAATGCTACACGTAGGTTTTTATTATTGAGAGCAATCATAGTAGGCCATTTAAAGGGGTCATCAGATGCGACATACATGCACTTTTACAAGTTAACAAGAATTACTGTAACTACGTCATTGCGTGAATGCAGCATTACCTTAGCTCTGCCATGAGTGAGCTATCATCAGTTCGCAATAGTTTCTTAGCAGGAGCAGATATAGACAAGAATGGCCCTTAAGCGATTGAGGTGTTATGTTGTTGGATGTAATAATAAACACAGCAGTCGTCATTTACTCCTGACATCTTAGCCGAGGAAGACGCAGTGGATTACCATGTTTTTTAAGGGAATGAGCCCCCTGATCTATCTAAATGCTGAATCATTTGTGATCCTGCTTCATCTACAGAAGTGTTGATTATAATCTTTGCAAATCGCCTTTCCTAATAACGTGCTGCAAGTTCTGCGGCTAAAGATAACAGTCCCATGAAAGAGAAGGGGGGGGGGGTCAGCAGAGCTCATTAGCATTTAAAGGAATATGGCATAAAATAGCTTGCTAACAACAGAGCTGATTTTGATAGTGTAAATAGGTATGTTTTAAACTTGTTTTTTTTAGGACCCTAAAGAACTTAGATCAGACCCTATCAACTTGTGGAAAAAGGGCATCAAGTGACCCCTTTAAACAATATTTGAATTCATAACCATTGATGACATTTACAAATCATTTTAAACAGTTAGGTGATGCATAAACGCAGATATGAAAAAAAGAGGGGCACAATGTATTTCTGCATATATTTCAATTTGTATATGCATTTAAATATGCACCACACATGCAGCCTCACGCACTTTAGTTTCTTGGCCCACACAGAATCTGTGGACCGTATTTATTCTTATGATAGAAAAAATATTTTCTTCAACAATGCTTGACACAGGGATAAATGTAGCTATGCTATTCATTTAGTTCATTGAACTGGACTGTAAAACTGTGAAGGGCCCATGGCCTCATTTGTACTATAGGTGTGACTAAAATAGTTGTGAAAGGAGTACAGGTTTCTTGTGTAAAAAAAACAAAAACATGCAGTGCTGTTTGTCAAATGGCAATCGACTTTCCATATATCTGTTGTAGAAAGATCAGTTATGCAACAGGGATTTGCATTGTTTCACTGACAGTGACAGACTATCATAGCTGGTTAATGACACTGCATGTTTTAATGCAGTTTAAAAAAAAAAAATTCAGCAGATCATGAAGGGAGAATTAGGCCTTATTTGAACAGTCTTGAGTCCAGTTCAAAATAAACCTCATTACCGTTTTTTGCTTGAAAATGAAACACAGGTGCCTGTTAATGCTTCTGTCGCCACCTTTGGCGAGGATGACTGAATCAATGCAGAACATTACAATGCAAAAAAGAAAAGAAAAAAAAAGAAGAAAAAAAAACGCTGCAAAAGCCACCAAACAGTTAGTAAATACAAGCTAATGAATGATACTTGACAATCCGTAGAAATCAGTATCCTCTTAGAGAAATCCCTGAATGAAACACTGAAAATGCTGCTTCAAATAATTTCCAATGCATTATAGCATGTGTTAAATGGCCAGAAGTTTTAGGAGTACATGGCTGACTATAACAGTAGAAACATTATATGTAATGCTTTTTTATTGAAACAGAATTGTCACATACTGAACATAATTATCATCAGCTTTGAAACTTAAAAAATAGCTTGGTGAATTTCAATGCTAAACAAAATATGAACACCAAAAAGGGGGAAAAAAATACATATATATAACCTTTCGATGCAAACAGACATACTGTGACCTGAAAACCACGCAGCTCACCCTATGACATAATAAAAATGCAATATTTAAAGGCAATAAACTCATCATCATACAGTCATGCAAAACAACTAAATGAAACAGTATATATGATGTAAATATAGATTTAATAATCGAGATATGGCTGGATATAGCAGATCTCGCTATATCCAGGATCGCAGATTTTCAGATGTTTAGCTAATAAGCATTTCAAACTTTCACTTGAAGGATTCAGGGAATTCAGTGGAGACAAGAGAAGGGACTGACGTCAAGCAAGTCTGGTGAGGTCTGTCATTCAATTAGAAATCAAATAAGATCAAATAAGATCATATAATCAATAAATCAAATGTCTAATAATCTGTTGTTAAACTACAGAGGTGCTGTACAAAACTCTAAATGGCTGACACCAGATAATCCCATCATTTAAAAATGTTGTCTCCTTTAATTAAATATTATTTAATGATATTTTAACATTGTTGTTAATATAAAGAAAATACTGAAATCTATCGACCTGCTTTAGACAGCTCATCCATTATTAAGTACTGAATGCTTGATTTTTACAGGTCTTTGGATTTTGCAATTGTTTATAAATTTTACTGTGAATCTTGGGTGATGTTGGTCCAGTCTTCCTTAAAAAAGCAGCTTGTTTTCAGTGCCAAAAGGAATTTACTTCAGATGAACAATCTAGTCAGAGGTTGTAACTATAGAGCACAAGAAACAGTAGGAGAAATCTGGTACATTTATACCATATTTGAACCTGAAAAAAAATCTATTAGCAATGTGTACTGTATGTCTAGTAACTGTCCTCTCATACCCCTATGTAACATCACTAATGTCTATTGAAACTGCAATTTCATTTGGAAACAATATATTTAACATTGTAAAGAGAAGTAGCTGAAATTGTTATTCTGTTAAAGGGTCAAAAAGTTATGAATGTTATTGATCCTTTGTTTTTTTTAATATAATAATGGCACACAGGTCAGTAAAGCAATACACATTTAGAGGGCTCTTTAGCTTCTTTTAATAAGAGAAATATTGGAAGGGTACATTCATACATTTTCAAAGCACCTGTACTACCTCTTATTCAAACATCATATTGTGCTAAACTTGCATTTAATATTTCTGCATTTAATGTATTTAACATTTTTGAAACAGTTGAGGTTCTCAGGTCACTCAGTAAAAGGGTTTGATATTCTGCTCGATATTGGGCTTTTAATTAATGTTAACCTTACAGTCTTCCATCTATTTATGCACTATTTAATTAACATATCAGTTTTGGTTGATTATTGGTTTCAATTAATGATTTGTCAGGCTCGGCAGTATACAATCATGGCCTAATTGGGATGATCACATTTTTTAACAGACATTAGGACTGAATGCAATGGGAAAGTTTCCACTATTATTTGAAGTGAATGTTTTTCCTAAAAAGTATTTCTCTGTTAACATTTTGACTCTGGAATTTAAAGCAAATTTCTGTCTGAAACCTCAAAACACAAACATTTCATGTAGCCAAAAACATTGTAATATTGGGTATGTCGATTCTAAATACTTGTACAAAGCTTTGTGGAAAAGGTGAATGAGAAAATGCCTGAGACAAAGCAATAACACAGAAGTGGATAATTTTTAGTTTTTTTGCGTTGTTTAAATCACTCCGATGGATTGAGAAAGTTTTTAAATGGATAAACCAAACTAGTAAATTATTTTTTTTTTTTTTGGGGGGGGGGGGGAAATAGAGGCCTCAAGGACTGAAAAGCCCACAGAATCAGAAGGAACACTGCCTTAGAGGAGTACTGATGGAAAATGACTAACTTGAAATTTAAACCAATCCTGATGGTCGATCTCAGCTCAACCAACAGTAGACATTGTTTGACATCAGTCCCTGTAAAACTGAATGTAAAACACATGCTGTATAATAGATAGCGCCACTCAGCCCATAATCCAGAATTCTTGATCCCATTGTTTCTTTAAGCCAGTGTGCAGGCCTGTTATTCCCCATTGGACTGCACAGTCAGTCATGCATATTATATTTCTTTATAAGAAGCAAATAAAATAAAACGTTTTGGATAAAACTAAGGTTGTGATGTGTGCTGATTTTATGAATACATGTAGTAAGAGCTTTATTATTTTATTATTTTGCTTTCCATTTTTGGTCAGAAAAATATGAAAACACTTTAACAGCTTTACAATGAACATACAGTAGACTAACAAGAACAGTGAGACTATAAAATGCATGACAACAGAATTACGTCAAAATAATAAAATTGAACTATCTAGATTCAAGAACACAGATTTCTGTACTCTGAGGAGATTTGGATTTCCTCTTGTTATAAAAGCATTAAGTTGTGTCTCCATGGTTCACCTTCTCACAGATGTCTTCGAAACATGACATTCGGTATAGAAAAAGATTTTCCTTTCTTATATTAATGTGCACAATTATGTGAAATGTACATCCATTACAGTATAAATCCAGTTGAGAAGTTGACGAACGTCAGTATAAACTCCAGGTTTTCCCTCCCGTGCGCAGCCCACTCCCCAACTCACTATACCCATTAACTGCCAACGAGATGAAAGGTACACTAGCGGACCCCCACTGTCCCCCTGAAAGAGAGAGAATCCTTTAAAGTCACAATAATATATTGTTTTTTTTTCTTAATACAAAAACAATGAAAAACAGCTCTTCAGAAGGGGAGCCTGTATTTGTTGTTACCTGACATGCATCTATGTTTCCTTTGAGGAATCCAGCACAAAGCATTCTGGGAGTTATGGCGGGACCATAAACGGAGGGCTTGGAACACTCAGACCTGTCAATCAGGGGCACAGAAGCTTTCTGCAGCACAGAGGGCAGCTCACCTGTGTAAAATGAGAACGAGGAAACGCCAGAGACAAAAAGAGAATGTGGAAGAAACTTGCCGATTTAAAACAGGTTATTTGAGTTATCAATTATCCATTAAAATGACAAAGCCCCTTCCTCTTACCTTTCTCCTTGAGCAACCCCCACCCAGTCACCACAAGCATCTCCTTCACAGACAGCTGGTGTGGGGGCAAACAAACTGGCAAGATCGATTCTAAGGATATATAGAATAAGACCTTCAGCCAATGACATTTATTTGGGCCTTTTGTCCTATGATAAACCACTGACATTACTGCTTTCGGGCATTTTTCAGGATGCTAGAGTGATTACACAATGAGGTTACCAATACATATTGCAAGTAATCCTTGTTTATGTTAGGTGTTATGGATAACCTTTATTGTTTGGCTGTTTTTAGAGCCCTCTATGAACCATAACCATTAACTGCCATTGTTTGGTTAAATAAATAAATAAAAATTAAAATAAAAATAAAAAAAGCAGTGTCTTTTTACACTAAGTGCAAGAGGTAACGCGAGTTCTGCCGGTGCTCTCTTCATCATTTCTGACAGCTTATTTAATATATTAATTAAACACTGTATTTATTGTAAAAGGTATATGCACAACAAACTGGTAAGATCATAGGGGTATCGTGTACTGTAATCGAACGTGTCCTGTGGAAGTGTAGACGGCACCCGGTGTTAATCAAAGATCTTCATAGTTAGAAAACAATAGCCTTTGCAGATTTGACTAAAGATCCAAAGCCACGTCTTCAACGCTCCTGATGTCCTTAAACTGTCTGTTACAACTCACCGCTTCAGGCGACTCGAGCTTCAGGGAATTGAGCAAATCCTTCAAAATGATTCGCGAACCAGTTCACTGGTTTGATCACGCCTTTCAACAGAATTGACTCAATAGAATGAATCATTTCTGAATTGGCATCGTTCACTGCCCAGAGAAAAGTAGACGGCTAATCCGGAATAAACGGAAGCATTTTTACACTTGTACAGCTTTAAGATGAAGTAACGAGAGGAGCTTCGCCCACAGTAACGAAGTAAAAGTACAGTTTTTTCACTGAAAAAAAATACTTGAGTAAAAAGTACTCATTTTTAAATATACTGAAAGTATTAGTTCCCCAAAAAATGTACTGTAAATATAAGGAAGTAAATGTAACTCGTTACTACCCACCTCTGGTGAAGGTTTTTTTTTTTTGTTTGTTTTTTTTAAAGTTACGGATACTGAAGTGGGACATTTAAATTTAAAAATGTCCCTCTTTAATAGCTATAATTAATTTTGGATCGTTTTAAAATGTGAAGAAAGCAGTTAATCAGAATGGATGAATGAAGAACAGTACCCCTAAGAGTGACAGGCCACGTGAGTTTTAGCATGGCGATGTCAAAGTCATTACTCAAGCGACTGTAGTTATTGTGGACAACAATCGTCTCTACGCTGAAACCCTTGGATCCAGCCACTTCGGTCTGACCCAACACCACAGTCCATTGACTTAACTCTCGTGTCCGGCTGTGGGAAAGTGATGCAGCAAGTCACAAAACATCATAAGTGGACCAATGAACCTATAATCATACATTTAAAGTGTGTTTTTTATATTGTAAATCGAAAAATGTTATTAAACAACTGGTTTAGGTTTACCCATTTAAGACATATTTCATTAGTCAAGGGGGTTAGGGTTAGTTATTTAGGGGCATTTGTGAATGACTTGCCCTGTGAAACAGTGAGCAGCTGATGTGATCCAGTACTTGGAAAGTAATGCTCCTCCACAAACATGCTGGTAGTTCCACTGAAGACTAGCCTGCCACGGCCAGTGTTTGATTGTCGTGTCCACCCCACCAACAATACGGTCCTCTCCCACCACCTCTCCACAGTCTGTATTAACACAGGGGACAAATATCATAATCAGAGACATGAACAAACAAGATATTAGTATGCTTCCTTATTCCTGAAAATAGCAAACTGGAAATAACATTTACACTCAAATTTGAATTCAAAATTAATATAAAAAGGAAAAAGTAGTTGATTATTAAACAAAAAAAGGGCAATTCAATTTTCCTTATGTACAACATGCATAATCTGCCAGAATATTTAATGTATTTTAATTGTAGTTCAATAAATTCCACTTCCTGTTTTTCCAGTCCGATCGTGTTAAATTCAAATCCTAACTCGCGAATGGAAAGTAAGCCAAAAACTAATTTGAACCACACACACTTCTCTCAACAGTTTTACCTGAACAGGACACAGACACCACTGAGCCAGAGAAACATTTGTCACTGTGAAAGAGAGCACACCAATATTATGATAATGTAAATGATAATGTTAAGCTCACTTTTGTTTGAGGGGGAGAAAAAATAAATAACAAATGACCTCACAGTAAGTGTATCTCACCTGACAGAGAGGAAACTCTGAATGTCAGAGTGTGTAGAATAATTGGCAACTATAGCAAATGCATCTTGAGGGTTAAAAAGCAGACTTTTTACCGGGACTCGTGTACTTCGTGGACTCCTGTAATGGAATATTTATCAAATAAACACTATTACGCAATCACTGCTTTATAATGCAATCAATGTAGTGATCAAATTTCAGAAATGTTGTAATATGACAGCACTTACATGTAGTTCTACAGCTTAGTTTACTAAGGTCATTGTTTTTAACCACTTTGCCATGTGTGTGCTCTGCTTACACTGTATAGCCCAGTTGTTGACAGGCTAACCGTGTGTGCTTTGTCCTCCAGTTATCAGCACACACTGTTCTCCATCCACCCTCATTAATGAACACCTGCAGGACCAGTCTGTCCCCCATCAGCCTCACTACATTAGTAATCATAGAGGAATCACATGTTCACCTACAAATTCACCTTTAGCAAAGCAAGGCCAGTGGATAATTGCAATTGCAATTTCTCAAAAGGGGTGTTTTAAAAAAAATAAATAAAAAGGTTAAAGGTTCTGTATTGGCATCTTTGGCTCCATGAAGAACCTTCAACATCAGTCGCACCTTTTTTTACATAAAACGTAAGCTCAATCTTATTTATATTTTTAAACAGGTTTATCACATTAGAAATTCATAAGAAAACAAAAATACCACGAAACAGGTTTTATGGCATTGTAATAAAAAAACAAAAACGTTTTTTTATGAGTGTAGGTGTGCTTAATCACCTGGATACGTGCCATTGGTCTGCAGTTTGGACACACATGTGATTTCATCTTCACCACCTGCACAGTTAGCCTTTCCATCACATGCCTTTTCTATTGAAATGAACGTCAGTGAGCCAGAACAGAAGAAAAACTTGCTATTCACCAACTTAACAGCTGGAAAGAAACAAACAAAGAGAATTTTCAGAGAGAATGTTTTATAGTTCTCAAAGTGATAAAACAGCTTTTATAGTGATAAGCATTAATGAAGCAAAATAAAGATGGCAGAGAAAGGAGAACTTGGCATAGCAATAGATTCTTACTAAAATACAAGCCCACTATCAAGGTCGCTAGTATGACCAGCACACAGCACACGGTGATAACGGTCAACCTCCAGCGTGCTCTGCTCTCCTCAGTCCTCAGTGTGCTCAGTTCTCGCCTTCGCTTCAGCCCCAGGGCCATGAGAAACCAGAGAACAAAACTGATAGAAAGATAGCAAATCTAGACAAAACAGTGGATTTTACTGGTTGTATGGACAAATATATTACGAATAGGTTTATATTATCTCATAGTTCTACTTAGTGAATCACACAAGGGTTGCTTTCATAAGAATGGCTAGCAGCTCACTAGACACATTTAGGGACTCTCTAGTTATCACCTTCACTCAGCTGATCTGTGTTAACTAATCAGTTAGTGGGAGGTTTTGATGAGACTTTGGCTGACTTCATAACAGCATACCAGTTTAGAAAACAGCTTAGTAGTTCTGCCACATATAAGCAGTAGTCTATAGTATGCTAAGGGAATTCTGAATTCCCTTTAAAAAGCCTTTAATTTCATATGAGGTTTAAATGTAATTCTAAACTCTTTTTATACACTCCTAAACACTTTTTATAATATTAAGATCATATAGCTTAACTAGAGAAACATTTGTGGGCATGATATTTTAAAATATCCTAAATACCTTAAATAGTAAGAGCATTAGAGAAGAATTTATTTTTTAAATGACAGGTGTTGGTTTTTTTGTCATCTGAAAGACACCCTGCTGAAAATAAAAATTATGACGTACAAAATACTAAGGTTTTTAAATATGTCAGACACACCTTTACCTGATGCATATGTACCAGTTTCGTTTAGACACTATTTATAAATGATTGTGTTTTGCCTGTGACTGTGTTAATGTGTATGTGTGTGTGCAGGTGTGTCCATAAATCCCTTCTTTCAATTAATCTGTGATTACTGATGTTTGTGCTGCCAGTCTTCAACACTCAGGATATTGTGTGAAATATGATCTATGTGTAAAAATACTTGATAGTGACAATCTGATGGCATCAATTTCTCAAATTTTCTCCATTTCTGTTGTGATGGAAAATTCTGTTCTGTTTGTGGATCTGCATTACAGTGTTTCGATTTTATTGTGAAACTCTGTTTTAAAAGGGTTGCCTGTTAAACCAGTTAAACAGGTGAAAGAGTTTGTCCTGCTCTGATGTAAGAGTTGTACCGCACCATTAGCAGGTGCATGACAGAAAATAAATACATATCTTCAGTGCAGGTATTTTTCTTGATCTGTTTAAACGGTTACTCATCTATGGAGCACAGACAGGTATGAATACTTTATGTTCTCAAAACATGGTTATATATAGAATGTGATCGTTGTTTGATCAGTTCTTTTTGTGGTTAGTTTCATGTCATGTTTTTTTCTCTCTCTATAGTGATCAGCTTGTGTATATCAGTACAGTTGTCTTGGTATTGTGTCCTAGTTACATTAGTTACCTGCAATAATTATTAACACATATAGATTCTAACTTCCTTGTAAATATTTTAATAGTGTTAGTACCTATTTGGTTATACAAAATGAGGTATATTATAGTATAGTGCCTGAGTGAATGATTCACTGTGAAATATATTGAACATGTTTCTACTGGATGCTGTTAGAATTTAATCTTACAGATTAATCCTAGTAAAAAAATGGGACATTGGTCCTTGAGAATTATTACCAATGTGATTTTTGTGAAATCTAAATATGGAGAACATTTAAATAATCTGGATTTGGTCATACTTACAATAAATGCCATTCAGTGTAACCCAGCACACTAAACATGGCAAAAAAAGAAGTTTATTGCAAGAGCTATTACAAGACACCAGTGAAACATAAATATACCCATACATAAATTTATTTTTAAATACTTTTATTTCATGTAGGTATGTGCTTAGTAAAAATACCCTGCAGCTGTACTGTTGTTATATTAAACTAGTTAACTTAAAGTCTAATTCCGTACTTTAAAAATTACTATATTTGCACTTTAATATATTATATAAATATGATACGATATAATATTGCAAGTGTATTCCCGGTAATATCTGGCATTTAAAGACCAATTTCTTTTAAAGACCATACAATCCTCATCAAAAGTTACATTAAACACATTTTATGCTTAATTTTAAGAAATGTTTTGTTTTGCTCAAGTAGCACTCCAAAATAAAGTCTTAAGCAACATGTCAGTAAAAAATGTTAATAAATTATGTTTAGAATGAAATCAACGTATTTTAAATATAGGCTTATTACTTTTTTTTACTATACCAAAATAAATATAGTTCTATACTACTTTTGTGTGTAGTGCACACAAATCGTTTTATTATGAAAAACAAATTCAAGACAAGCAATGGTCCTACAGTATGTTGCTCAGTAGGCTTCATGCTTTCCTCTTTTTTTTTTACAATGTTATTATTAAATAACATTTAATATATTAAATATATTAAATATTATATTAAATATTTTGATTTGAATAAAACATTTGGTCAGGCAAGTTATGAAAAGTTTCTCTTTGCTCACCAGTGTGTTGTAGACTGATGTGTATTAGCAGGTTTGTGTCTCCAACTGTGTCAACCAAAAAAACAAACAAACAAACACAGAACTGATATTTTTGAACAAGGTTGAAGTTATTGTTGTTTATTTTGTTTATTTGAGAGAATAGATTAATTGCTCCCTCTTGTGGTGAGGAGGTGGTTGGGTTATTTCTAGGGATACATTTTTATGAATGAATATTAAAACTGCATGACACAATAACGGGGAATATATTTAATATAAGACAAATAGGCTAATTACTCCAGGAGTTGTTTTTTTTTTTAAGGTGAATTATTTTCTTGTTAAAGAGAAAAGCATCGATACTCCATTAAGCAGGGCCTTTAATATGAGATTTCATAAATGTATGCACAAATCATTTCAACTCAGATTGATAGTACAGTTTACCATTTATTCTTTATTTTATTTGATGACAGATGAGACTCGAACAGTGTTTATAGATTTATAATTTTCTTGCATTTTTTATGAATACAGTCTCCTCCCTCATATGATTCTGTGGTGAATCACAACACGCCACCACCTTCATATCCGAGTCTTCAGACGCTGTCAGCCACCCAAGTCCAGCCATACTACATACCACAGCCAATACACCAAACACCTGCTCCTTGTGTAGTACAGACAAGTAATGTTTAATAAATACATTTTAATAATTAAAACCATTGTATCTGTATTAAATAATTATGCGCATATGTATTTGTGTCAATAGCTACTGTTGTATCCTTTCTTCAGTGCCAACACAGAGAGCTCAAGCCTCCTCAATCAGAAACAAAAGGTATTGCTATGGAGGGTCGAGTGGTACTGCTGTTATAGTTGTGCTGGTTGTAATTGCTGTCTGGATGGGAGGCGAGTATATATTTTCTATTTAATAACATTGTCATTTGTGCTGTTTTGCCTACTACTTTTAATCAGACATTAAATACGGTACTTTTGGACTCTAACTTTTCACAGATAAACTTTTAACTTAATTTTCGACTCCTGCACAGTACGCTATGGGCCATCACTTTGGGCTCTCACAGAGAAAGAAACGCCACCAGACACGTGCCCCCCTTCAACAGTCAACTGTGATGGAAAGAAAGACTGTTCTAAAGGCAGCGACGAATCTCGCTGTGGTTAGTGTCATTCACATATTAATAATAAAATCTCTTTTTAGTTTTAAATCATATACTTATTTGACTTTATGATTCTATAGTGCAGTTTGGTGCAGCAAATGAATTGCGGGTCATGACCTCTAAGACCAGAAGCTTCCTCCCAGTCTGTGCACAGGGCTGGAGTAAAAACATAGCAGACCAAACCTGCCAACAGCTTGGCTTCAGACAGTAAGTATTATATACACACAAACACATTATTCTTGTGATCTGAAACACAGAAGCACACATTAAACACAACTTTTACAAGACTTTATTTTTGGTATTTATTATTATTTAGAGATTACTTGATTTTTGGAGGTTGAAAAATAAAAATAGTATTTATTTGTGTTTTGGTTTGTGTGCTTTACAGGAGTTATGAATTTGGTGTCTTGAATACCAGTTCACCCACATTTCAAAGTCTGAACGGTCAGTTTACAAGCACCATTCAGGCAAGCGTTAATACAAGGTAAAAACTACAAATGTATATAATTTTCTGCTGAAAACAGCTAAATAAATTAATTATCATATATATATATATATATATATATGTTTAACAGGTATGTTTAACATATGTATAGTAAAATAAACAAATAATAAATTATTAAATAATAATAAATTAACCACGCACGCACACACGTGTTGGGTTTACATGTTTTATGGGGACATTCCATAAGCGTAATGGTTTTTATACTGTACAGACTGTATTACCCTACACCTTACCTCTTACAGGAAACTATATGCATTTTTAGATTTTCAAAAAACTTCATTCTGTGTGATTTATAAGCTTGTTTGCTCACGGGGACCTAAAAACTGTCCCCACAAGGTCAAAGTTAACTGGTATTCCTATATTTGTGGGGACAGTTACATTATTTATGGGGACCTCATTAGGTGATAAAAACCAGGTGCACACACACACAACTAAGCAAATTATATATCAATCAGTGTATGTGTAGTTACAGTAATGTAAATGCTAAATATAACATTTTTTGGCCTTACAAAGTGCAAAAATAAGGTCTACACATAAACATAACCATCATTTGGGCATCAGTAGATTGTAAAAAAAAAACTAAAAACTAAAAAAACTAATAAAATTGTACAAATTCATTTGAAAAAGCCAGCAAATCAGCAAAACATCGCTACGAATTGTCATTACGTTATGTTGAGTATCTTGTCAGTGTAAACAGTAAACTATTAAATTTAATTTAGAACTGCAATCAAATATTGCATTTTATATTTATTTAAATATTTTAAAAAGTTAAACGTCAATGTCAATAAGTATAAAAATGTATAATTCTTTAGTATATTTAGATGCAGAAAGGTGTGAAGTAGAAAACACTCTTGGTCTCTCGTGTGTGTGTAACAGTATCATTTTAATTGTAGTACGTCCTGTCCTGATAAGCAGACTGTGTCCCTGCAGTGCAGCAGTGAGTACCCCACACTCTTACTGCAGTACATGATAATGCTATCTAAGTTTAAACACTCTTGTACTTTCCCTTCTATTCTTCCTCTATGTAGAGTGTGGAAAGCCACTAGGATCGAGGATCATAGGGGGAAGTCCGTCTGATGACGGTCAGTGGCCGTGGCAGGCCAGTCTGCATTTCAAAGGGTTTCACTCATGTGGAGGAACTCTGGTGGCTCCAGACTTCATCATTACCGCTGCTCACTGCTTCCCCAAGTCAGTATACATTACATTAGACAGATGTGATGACTGTAGTCTACAAGTTGGAAACAATATCACGGCCTGCAATTCCAATTAAGTTTAATGAGTACATTAGCAAACAATATGCAAAAAGTATGGATGGGTGAATAGATGAATGACTTTGCTTTTTTTTCCCTTTCTTAGAGGAATAACTGGCTCACAGTTGCCTAGTAACTGGAAAGTGTATATTGGTTTGGTGTCCCAGCTCCAGCTTCTCAACCCTTTTAATATAAAGCAAATCATTTTACATGAGAATTATGACCCAGCGACAAACGACAATGATATTGCCTTACTAAAACTCAGTAATTCTGCCAGTAAGTACACACACACACACACAAAGAATTATGAACACATAGGCCCGGTTTCTCAAACTGGACTTAGCTTAAGCCAGGACTAGGCATTAGTTAAATTAAGATATTTAAGCAACTTTTACAAAAATGCCATATAAGAAAATATTACAGGTGTGCATCTTAACACAGAACAATGACACTGACATGATTTAAGATATGTCAGAGCAAGATATTTTCATCTTAGACAGCTCAAACATGCAATTTAGTCTGGGACTAGCTTAAGCCTTGTCTGTGAAAGTGGTGGATTTTATGCAAATTTAAGTTTAACTGACATAGCCTTAGAAATTAACCATATGCAGCACTGTATAAATAATATATATAAATTACAATAGCATAAATATATACATGAAAAACACCTTTTCTGACCGCTAACACCTTTTGTAAATTCTGTTAAAAGCTCAAATACAGCCCGTCTGCCTGCCTGTGTTTGACCAGAAGTTTCCTCCTGGCAAAGAGTGCTGGACCACAGGTTTTGGAGTTATTAAGCAAGGGGATGGTATGTAATGTATATGCAGGCCAAAGTATTTTGTTGAGCTTGAATGTATTGATTAATCTATTAATAACGCTGGCCTTTCTCTACGTGTGTGTTTGCAGATAGTAGTTCCACTCGTTTGATGGAGGTTGCAGTAAACCTGATAGACTCAGATGTGTGTAACTCATATAATGTTTACAACGGACGTATCACTAAGACTATGCAGTGTGCAGGAGATCTTAAGGGAGGGAAAGACTCCTGTCAGGTTAGACGCCCACTCATATTCAAATGCTTACAAATGCTGACACCTTTTGGTGCAATATTATATTGCAGTTTGAATTTTGCACTGTTTCATATGTTTTACGTAGTCCATTTGCTATTCTTTTTCGGTCTCCCTCTCTTTCCAGGGGGACAGTGGAGGTCCACTGGTGTGCAAAGTTGACGACAAATGGTATCTCACAGGTGTAACAAGTTGGGGAGACGGCTGTGGAAAGGCGAACCGTCCAGGGATCTACAGTGACGTAGGGCAACTTTTAATGTGGATATACAGCAAGATGCAGGTAATCCTTTGCAGTTTTACATGCAAACCCACATATTATTGTTTGTCATGAGTTAACATATATTTCCTTTACAAACAGTCTTACCTTTCTTTTTTTTCTATCCATGTGTCCTTCTGGCTCTGTTTCCTTAATTATAGCAAGAGCGACCATGACCTTCTACAACAATGAAGAACAAATCTTGATATTCTACTCTGCTGTGTAAATATTTTTATGTAAAAGTTGAATTTTTTTTTAAAGTGACACAGCAGACAGTCACATGCACTTTTGCAGGAAATATATCTATATTTATGTAAAACTTTAAAACTTTTTAAAAGTCTTTGTGACTTTTATAAATGAGTCTTTTATTTGGGGAATATTAATGTATTCTTAATATTAAGAATATTCTTAATAAAAAAACAGGATTGCATTACTGTGTTATAAGTACCAAAATAAGTTTTCAATTTTTTGCATTTTAACATGCATTTTTGCAGTTAATATATATTTATGTAAAATTCTGAATTCATAATTTAAATAAGAAAGATGCAAAAAAGACTTTTGTTTTGGGAATATTAATGTTCTTAAATAAAATCCTGGATTACATTACTGTACTGATCTAGAACAAAATGCCAGGACATGTAAACTGTCCAACTCTGTCTAAATGCGCCGTATATTGTGTATCTGAGCAGTTCTACTGTTCAGGAGGAAATACTATTTCCTAGCAATACACGTTACACATAAAGAGTTTCAAAAATATTTTGAACTGAATACACTGGAGCAGCATAATGAACCGTAGTCTCTTTCACACTGAGACTAATGCAGCAGGCTTTTTTATTTTACGTTTTTGCTGAAAAATAAAACTGCATTACTGTTTCTTTTTCATCCGAATAGTTTAAGTTTATTTTCCAACTTAAGAAAACATCTGATTGTTTTTTATGTGAAAACAAAAAAAAACTACTGAAACAAGCTGTTAGATTTACGAATACACCCACATGAAACTAAGGTGATTAGTTAAGTATTTGTTCTACACTTTTGTTTATTTGCTCTTTAGAATATGACCGATTAATTTTTAACTACCCAATGAAACAGAACTAACAGATAAATCTCAATGGAGTCTCAATGTAATTTATTAACATTATTTAAAAAATAAAAAGTGTATTACACAGTGCGTATATCATTTTTGTGATTTGCATCATGAGTTATTTATTTATCTTAGCTTTCAAAGATTAAATCTGTCTTTCATGGTCTTCTTGCTTCTCAATGAGCTTTAATGACCTTGTCGGCTTATTGCAAGGGCACATTCACCACTGCTCAATGGTTAGATATTAAGAAATGGCCCAAAGTCTTGTGTTTATGTGCATGTTTTAAAGTTTACTGGATAAGACGGGTCAGAGCAAAGGGTTTGAAGGTCATTATATGCGAAACGCACACTCTTTCTCTCCTCCCTGTAGCTCTCACTGATTTGTCATTCGCTCCACCATAAGAGAGTTTAAGTAGTTCCTGCAAACATTCAAACTCCTCTTTGACTTACACCCTCACACACACAAGTCACTGCTCTGCAATTTTCAACCCTTAAAGCTTTGAGATCCTGCAACACCGCTAACAATGGGAGTGGGTAAGATTGATAACTTTATATACTTTATACAATCATGTTTTGAAAAAAATTTTAAATCATGTATCACACTAAAAAAAATTTAATTATGCAATCATTTACTCACCCTTATGTTGTCACAAACTTGTATAACTGACTTTTTTCTGCAAAACATAAAGGATATTTTTAAAATTGTTAGAACAAATATTGTCTTGGTTGTTTTTTTGGGTCAACTGTCCATTTAACAAATTTTGACGTATTAGAGAAAATAAAAGTAATATATTTTTTATTTATGCTAGGTGTAAAGTTAACATACATGTTGTGTGTTCTCTTTTAAGAAAATACTGAGTATTCAGATGCTGATTTCACCTATGGTAAGAATGTCTGATGGTTAAATATACTCTTTAAATTTAAATTGACAGAACTGTGAAATGATCATAAATTTATTTATTGTATTTAATGAGTGTGAATGTCGGTCATTTGATTGCGCCTTGTTTTATATATCCCAATCAAAGTCACTTCCCTGCACACAACTGCCAGTAAACAGAAGCTAAATTTGTGCTTTACAACTATTAATGCAAAACATTTTTTTAGAAACATTTTGTGGATACCTTGTTTGTAAATATCTGTGTGTGTGCTTATGTCAGATTATGAGTTAATCAGGAAAGGTGGGCTGATCTTTGCAGCTGTTTTGTTCTGTTTGGGCATGGTTATCATATTTGGTGAGTGTCTAGATTCATGCAATCTACAACATGTCCTTTCGGCATACATTATAATAAAAATACAAGCAAACACAGGAATTCACGTACACATCATTTTTTTCTTTCTATAATCAAAAGTTTTCTTTTTTTTACTGGCAGGAAAAAAGCTCAACTGTGGGAACAAGGCATCTTCTAGGTAAGGCACATAAAATATTTATGCGGTAAAAGATACAATAAAAGACTCACACCTTCTCCCTCTCTTACCTCTTTGTGTGACTTCTCTGTAGGCATGAAGACAATGGTGATCTTTGACCTCTCCTTCATTAACCTTCACTGTGAGCATGCATATGCATTAACACTGTTACAATTTTGGCAAGCATATTCCCAGCAAGCATTACATCATGTCTTAAAAAGTAAATGTCATGACTTTCTGTCAAGAGAGCTTTTTTAAATGACTTTTAAAAGGTCATAGTCTTACTTCATTATCTCATAAACTTTAAATGTGGATTCACTACACATAAAAGTATATTTACAGAATGTTGATGGACTATGTGCCCAATTACTCAAAAACCAAATTCTAAGTCTCTTGCTCTGCTTTCTGCAGGTAAACAGACACCTCAAAAGGATGACAAAGGATGTGTGTGTTTTTTTTTTTCCTCAGATAAATTAATTATTTTTTTCATTAATTTTCATTCACGTGTTCTCTCACAATAAAACAAAACTAAAAATATCCTTTCTGTGAAATATCTTACCATGTCAAAGAACATTGTAGTGTGTTAAATAATAGTTTTTGGTTTGTTTTGTTTTTTCCAAAAAAATCTTGATTACTAAAAGCGCTATTTGACAATAAGCATTTATTCACCTGGTTTCAGAGCACATGTTACACTACATGTTTTAAGAGACTGCTTCACTGTTATTTTTAGAACTGTATATACGATCACAATCATCTGCAACAACATCAATCACTCTGTCTTTGAAAGGATGCTGCTTCGCCTTTAGGTCGGGCCTGCGTCCTCGCGCGCGCGCTAGAGCTCGGCTCTTGTAATTGGCTCAGCGCTGTGCTGTTGTCCATGCGCCACTGGGCGAGTCTCGGCTGTCTCAGTAACCCTCTTTTATCCTCAAAAAAGGAGAGCGAAAGAGGGCAGACTCAGAGTTGGGCTGGAGCGTAGGGACCGCCATTATTGGGAGGCTTGGACAACCACTTTCACCCTCACGCACTATGCATATATCTCGTAACATTTAAAAACATGCGTGGCTCGTGATTTAGCTACGAAAACCTGGATGTTGTGTCTCAGTGTAAAGGCATCGCTGCATGCCGTCTGCACACGGTGAAATCAGCATTTTATGGCCACAACAAAGGGCATTATAACAGATCTAAACCAACGTGCTTAGGCCGGACGAAGAAATTAAAACAAGCCCTTTTCTGCACGGAAACGACTGGCCTCCAAGAAAGGACATTTCTTTGTTTGGATATGTTTAGCCCTCGGTGGATTTTCGCAGCCGTTTCTATGCGAACGCGAGATCAGTAAGTTGCGCCTGACAAAAAATATCCCTTGGAAACTGCAAGTCTGTCAAGCCACAATCAAACAGCCCCCACGGAATTTAATGTCCTCGGCTTTTTACGTAGTCTTTTGTTTTCCCTTCTTTCTGGTTTCCAACAACACTAACCGAGCCGGTTGTAAGCCCTCTTGCGCTGGCCTGGACGAGGCACTGGGAAGGGAAAGGGAGGACGGAGAAAGGCACTGGTATGTATCTGTGTATTAACCCCGGTGTTTCATTAAAACAATTATTAGCCAGCAAAGTAGACCGTGGCGCCTACGTGACAGTTTTCAGCCGCTTAAGAAGGCTGTAAATCGAATATGTTTAAATAAGGAGTAGAGGAATAGTTACAGAAGGGAAATTGTGTCACAAGCGAGTGCTGTCTATTGTGCAGGCAGCGCCTTGGTTGCACTGAAAACGGATTTATCTCGCACTCTAATGATCTCAAAATGTTATAAGTTGACAGACCATTTTCTCACGTGATGTGCACCTTGTTAGTCGCTATGTAACGCTGCATTGTAGAATACACCAACGTAGACGAGTCGCGCTAATTTATAACAACCGCGTACTCTGATTTAAATACGCGAGGAAAATGTCACAGACAGTTGAGAGTGTCATTTCTATGCAGCAGCACACAGACAGCTGAGCTGCTCATAGGAAGGCAGTTCTAAACCATGACATCCGCATTACGTAGCTTTCTTGCTTAGGCTATGCTGGGCCTAGGCTTTGGGAGTAAAATCCTTTAGCAGTAGGGTTCAGAACTTTACTTGTGTAATTTGCTTGAAGAGTGTGCCGTAGGATGTCTTTATTTTGCCATGCACACACAACCACAACTGTGCTTGATGTATATTCCAGCCATACATTTCTCAGTGTATAACAACACAGTTGGCTACAGCAAGTACAGGGAAGTCAGACAATCAGGTTCAAGGTAAGTCTAAGCAGCTAGTAGACTCCGTCATGTAGCAATCAAACAGTATTTTCGCTAGCACTCACTTGGACTGCACCTGACCCGCCTGTGGATTGCTTATTTAGAGCTCTGTAGCCTGACAGGGTCTGTATTTGGGATTTTAAGTCAAAACACAAGATAATACATGAGGGTTCACCGGCAAAACATTTTGTGTGTGTGGTACTGTACCACTAAAAGAAAGCAGGAGTAATACATCATTCAGGAATAACACTAGACAACACCATTTTGAATAGCCAAAATTGTTTTATTGTATTTGGTACGACACTAATTAAGTGATTTGTTTTTTTTAATGCATTCATAACAGTATAAGAATGCGAATACTGAATGTGTCTTTGTTTTGCTGCAAAGTCCAAGAATTGTTTTGTTTCATATTGTTTTTATATTCTTTTTTTTTCTGTATAATTAAAAAATGCTTACTGAATATGTTCTTTGAAAAAATAACTATTTAGTTGTCTAATTTACAATATGTATACAGTTAATACTGTTTTCCACAACTGCATATAGTATGTGACCGTGCCCTTAGATAGCCTAAGCGAATTCACCAAAAAATAAAGTAATAAATAAAGTTTTCTTTTGTGGGACACACTATGTGAATTTAAGAATATTCAGTCCACTCTTTTGAGTATAATGAAAGTGATTGGGGCCGTCAAGATACAGAAAAGCAAAAAAGTAACATGAAAGTAAAAACTTTTTTTTAAAGGTATTAGATTTTTTTAAAGGTCTTTAAAATACATGGCTTTAGAAGACATGGAATAGCCCATCACATCAACTTATGATGCTTTTATGGTGCTTTTTTTGTCCTGTCTGAAGCTTAAAAGCTCCAGTTCCCATTCAAAGCAATCAACTGCATTATTTAAAAATTTCCCCTTTGCATTTCACGGATAAAAGACCATATGGTTTTGGAATGACATATAATTGAGAAAATGACAGAATGGGTGTGCTATTGTGTTTGAAATAATACAGAGATGCTTAATGAAATAAATCTTTAAATGCGGGTAATGTTCACTAGTTCTTATTTGTTTAAATGTGTTTGCTATAAGATTATGCTCAGAAAATACTTTGAAAATGTTGGTTAATTACCTTTTCTGTTATTTAAGGTTTTCTGTATTTATTATATTGTACATTTAGTATTTGGGATGTAGTATTGTGTAATTACACATTACAACCTGATCCATATCTACAGCCGGAATATCTTGAAAACTTGAATGGTTAAACAACCACAGCATTTAAAATCACATCATTAAAGTGTTCATTTTTAGAACAACTTTAAATCCACTTCAAATGTTGACTACAGTAGTTTTTTAGCATTTACGTAGTTGTGTGTGATTGATATGCAAGCATTGAAATTGATTTACCAGTCTTATATTGCTAGAAATCCATAATCAGAACTTTTGCTTGATTTAAATTTTTTTAAATTAGCATTTTGTGCACGCAAAGCACACAAATTTGCTGATAATTGGTTTGTTCTTTCTCCCTCTTTTTCTCATTTAGGTTAGCCCCAATTCCTGCTTCTGCCTCTTCATGTTTCATCTCTGATTAATATCCTCTAATATGGACAAAACATACAAGCAGTTTTCTTGACCTGAAAAGATGATTGAAACATCAGAAATAAATCCTAAATTGTAAATAAAATACAGGGCTTTGCTTCAACATTTTATGGACACATTTTAAAGAGTCTGCCTCTGTCATCCTTTGGTGCATGGCAAGATGAATGCCTGTTTACGATGATGATGGCTAAAAAGCAAGAATCCCGAATGCCTATCTACAACCTTGTTGTCGTTGGCCTGTCGGGAACCGAGAAAGAGAAAGGGCAATGTGGAGTTGGCAAATCATGCCTTTGTAACCGCTTTGTCCGCCCCAGTGCAGATGACTTCCATCTTGATCACACTTCTGTGCTAAGTACAAGTGACTTCGGTGGCCGGGTTGTCAACAATG
The DNA here is from genome assembly GCA_032359435.1 of Enteromius unitaeniatus. Taxonomy (NCBI): domain Eukaryota; kingdom Metazoa; phylum Chordata; class Actinopteri; order Cypriniformes; family Cyprinidae; genus Enteromius; species Enteromius unitaeniatus. Next base: position 9,443,945 of record JAUMHI010000040.1, on the reverse strand, counting down.
ACCACTTCCTGTTCTGGGGAGAAGTGGGGAGAGTTTTGGAAGATGGCGCAGACTGTAGAATGCATGTGGTTGAGCAGACCGAATTCATTGATGACCAGACGTTTCAGCCCCATCGCAGCACAGCATTACAGCCCTACATCAAAAGAGCTGCATCTACCAAACTGGCTTCTGCAGAAAAACTCATGTACTTCTGCACTGATCAGTTGGGACTGGAGCAAGACTTTGAACAGAAGCAAATGCCCGAAGGCAAGTTGCAGGTGGATGGCTTTCTGCTTTGTGTTGATGTCAGTCGTGGAATGAACCGCAACTTTGATGATCAAATGAAATTTGTCACCAACTTATACAATCACTTAAGCAAGACAAAAAAGCCTATTGTGCTGGTTCTTACTAAGTGTGATGAGGGTGTGGAGCGATACATCAAGGACTCTCATACCTTTGCCATTACGAAAAAGAACTTGCAGGTTGTGGAAACGTCGGCACGGTCCAACGTCAATGTTGATTTGGCTTTCCTTACCTTAATACAGCTTATTGATAAGGGAAGAGGTAAGCCTAAGATCATACCTTACTTTGAGGCACTAAAACACCAGAGTCAGCTAATTGCTTCTGCAAAGGACCGCTATGAGTGGTTGGTGAATCACATCGTGAAGAATCACAATGAAACATGGCCCAACGTTAGCCGACGAATGCAGACTTCACCTGAATACAAGGAGTATGTATTTTTAGAAGGTACGAGTAAAGCTAAGAAGCTATTTCAACAACACATTCACAGGCTAAAACAAGAACACACTGAAAGGCGTAGGAAAGCATACTTGACTGCTCTTCCACTCGCCTTGAGTAGCTTAGTGTCCGAGTTGGATGAAATTGAGCATTTGAGCTGGTCTGGGGTCCAGAAAGTCCTTGAGTCTAAAAAAGACTTTGATCATTGGTTTGTGGTACTGGATGATGCACCATGGGAGGACACGCCACATCTTGACAACATGGAGGATGAGCGTATCCCCTTTGATGTGCTAGACACTACGGCTGCTGAAATAATCTTTGATGCACACCTTGAACACTTGCGCAATGAATGCAAGCGTGCCCAGATGCGTCATGAGTTCAAAGCGAAATTAGCATCATCACCTTTCGTTACCCCAGGCAAACCCTGGGAGGAGGCCCGAAGCTTCATCATGAACGAAGACTTCTACCAGTGGCTGGAGGAGCCAGAATATTTGGACATTTATAACCGGCACCAGAAAGCAATCATAGACAGGGCAAAGGAGGATTTTCAGGAGCTTTTGCTAGAGTACTCTGAGCTCTTCTATGAACTTGAGGTAGATGCTAAACCTAGTAAAGAGAAGATGGGAGCAATTCAAGAAGTGTTGGGTGAAGAACAACGCTTCAAGGCCCTTCAGAAATTGCAAGCTGAAAGAGATGCTTTAGTGCTGAAACACATCCATTTTGTGTATCATCCTACAAAAGAAACATGTCCGAACTGCCCACACTGTGTTGACAACAAAATTGAGCAAATTCTAGCTTCGTGCTTCCCTGCACAATACCCTTCCTTTGGAAAGTCCAATATGTTTGATGGAAAGGTAGATAGAATCAATCTTGTAATACTGGGCAAAGATGGTCTTGCCAGAGAATTAGCCAATGAGATTCGGGCATTGTGTACCAATGACGATCATTATATGCTTGAAGGTAGAATGTATGAGCTTGTCCTTCGGCCCATCGAGGGTAATGTTAGACTTCCTGTCAATTCATTTCATACATCCACATTTACCCCCCATGGATGCCTGTGTTTGTACAATTCAAAAGAATCCTTGTCATACATTGTTGAAAGTATCGAGAAGTTGCGAGAGTCCACACTCGGCAGAAGAGACAACCATATGGCTCAGCTTCCCCTGTCACTCTTACTAGTTACTAAAAGAGGTGTTGGAGGACTGGGTGACATTGGTGGTGAGACTGCTCAAGCATTAATCTCACAGGGTCAGCAGGTAGCCATAAAACTGCAGTGTAACTACCTGGAACCTGCCTCCCCAGGCACTGGCTATGGGCGAAATGTAAACGAGAAGCAGATCAATCAGGTCTTGAAGGTTCTACTTGAAACAAGGAGGACTTCTACATTTAGTAGCTGTTCCCCACCTGCACCTCCGCTGCCTCCATGTATTAGAGAATTACAGGATCAGAGCCCTGAGGCTGAATTTCGTATTGTTATGTGCCTAATGTGTGGAGACTCCTATGACATTGATCAACTCCTTGCACCATTCCTTCTTCCTCAGCATTGCAAGCCGACCTCTCCTCAGACAAGTGGCACTTCAGTGCTGCTGGAACAAACAATTGGTGGTCACAAGCATACAATTGAACTGTCTCTAATGTCATACCACGCTTCTTTTGCCACTCGTAAGAGTCGGCTGGTGCATGGCTACATTGCTATATACTCGGCTAGTCGCAAGGCTTCTTTTGAAACCCTGTGTGCCTTTTTGTGTGAGGTCCAGGACATTGTCCCAGTTCAACTGCTTGCAGTGGGGGAAACCCGGACTGAGCTTCTGGACTCTGAATCTGCTCATGAAATGCTAGTCCAAGGTGAAGAACTGGCCCGTGAACTTGAGGGACGGTTTTGCAGTATTGTCTGTGGTGCAGGAGGAGTTGTTGGAGGACTACACAAACTGGACCTTTTGGAACAATTTTTCACAGAGGTTTTAGAAAAGAGAACCATCGTTGAGGCCAGTCACATGTATGAAAATGTCGCAGAAGCCAGTAGCACAAATGAGAATGTGTATTCGCCACACTGTGGCTCCCCAAGCCCTGTAACAATGCTGTTAGATTCTGAGGAAGACATGGAAGCTTCCCCGCCTTACCATGATGACACCCTCACCTCTCACGGTGGATTCAAATTGCCTGACCTGGACTCAGGTGACACATTCGCTGTGATCTCTGACCTTAGCACCTTTGAGAACAAGCTAAATAATAAAGTTCCTCCACAAGTAAGACCCAAACCTAGTGTCACATTTGACCTTAGAAAACCAAATTTTAATCCGTATGTGGATGCAGTCAGCCATCGCCGTTCCCTTACATCCAATGTGACGTGGCCTCTAGGAGGAGATTATGATCCTTCTGACTATGCTGAGCCGATGGATGCTGTCTCAAAACCCCGCCCCAGTTATGAGGACAGCATATATTCTGTGCCACATGACAGCACACAAGGCAAAATTATTACCATTCGCAATTCCAATCGAATACACTCCAATGGAGGAGGCAATGGTTCAGACAGTGAAGGCGATGGCAGTTCATTGGAGAGACGTCGTAAGTTCTCAGCTGCACGGGTGAAGCCACGTCTCTACCGTGATCGTTCCAAACGTTTGGGGAAGTTCAGCAGTTTCCGCACTAGCTTTTCCATTGGTAGCGATGATGAGATTGGCACTCTCTCAAGGTCAAAAGATGATGATGTTTCAGGATTAAAGGCCGACATACTGAACGAAGAAGGAGAAGATCCCAAAAAGAGGAACATCCTGAAAAGTCTTCGCCGACCAGGCAAAGTAAGACTAATTTATTTAGTAATTTTACTTGACCTTTAAAAAGTATGCTCTTCTGTTTTTAATATTGTAATATATTTTTAATTGCTTCCACCGGAGGCTGCATTAAGGAGCCAAAAATATGCTAATTTTCTTGTGCAATTGTTAAATAAGCTGTATTTGTATTGCTCTTTGGCAGAAAACAAGACCAAAGCCTCGTCATTCTATCTCTAAGCCTTTGGAGAGTACCTACTTTGGGGTGCCCTTGGTGAATGTGGTTTCCCTTGAACGACCTATTCCAGTGTTCATTGACAAGTGTATTCGTTATATTGAAGCCACAGGTACATTTGCTGTTACTGTTTCACCATCATGTTCGGCCCATAGCAGTTGTGATTAGGGAACCATATAAGCTTATCATTATTACAGTGTCCAGTTAAAATTAGATACTTAATGGGCTGTAGCTGTCATAAATCACACCACAGCATAGTTTTGCGCTTAGTTCACTCTTTTTCTTGATTGGGTTTCAGTTATGGTCTGATAATAAAGATAGTAAAAAGTTTTCTTCGACACTTTAAAAAGTATTCTGACAGTGATTAGTACTTAATTTATTAAAATGCTTGCAATGAGTCATAGACAAATGTACATTAAAATGATCTGGTCATTCAACACTCTCTCTCTCAGGTCTGACAACAGAGGGTATCTACAGGGTGAGTGGCAATAAGGCGGAGATAGAGAGCGTGCAGAGACAGTTTGAACAGGGTAAGTTCAGAAGAATTTTAACAAAAATTGTTGGTTTGATAGTGAATTGTCTTATGGTGTTAAAGGTACAGTGTGTACATTTTAGCAGCATCCAGAGGTTGAGATTGCGAACTGCAACCATTGCTTCACTGCCACACTCCCTTTAGAGAAGCTACAATGGCCATTACAGGATTATGTTGTTGTCTTAGACACCGGAGATAGCCAGTACTGAAGTTTCTCTATAAAAGTAAATTAATGATGATATTGAAAAAATAATGAATTATTTTTAATTATTTAATAAATCAATATGTTATTGTTACTAGTTCATCATTGTGTCAGTGTTGTATTCACAAGAACAGCATGCTCTGTTTGCCCTTAAAGGGCCACTGTACAAAACATGATGACAACTTCTGTGTAAGGGAACCTGCAGTGTGTGTGTGTGTGTGTATATATATATATATATATATATATATAAACAACTAATTCTAAGTTAATAAAAATTTACGGTTCATTGTGGAAGGTCCATTGTACACTGAAATCATAGTGACATATATTATATTGCATTTCTGTGAATAAATCCTCCTAAATATTACACACTGTACCTTTAAAGTACGTCATTGTATGTATGAGTGCATGTTGACAGGAGGTATGTAAGCTTTATGTAAAATGTATTTTGTTTTATTTTCACACTCACAAAATCATATGAATGGATAAGCTCTACTGCTTATGTTCTTTTTTTGATTTCTTTCTTGCTTGCCTCATTGTATCGCTCTTAATTTGTACAATTACTAATTTTCAACTCCTCTTAGACCACAATCTGGACCTTGTGGAGAAGGACTTCACTGTGAATACAGTTGCCGGAGCAATGAAAAGTTTCTTCTCTGAGCTGTCTGAGCCTTTGGTTCCTTACAGTTCACAGGAGGAGCTGGTGGAAGCTTTCAGTAAGATTTTGCTTGGCATTCTGTAAATGCTTTTGTAAAGAATATTTTAAATGAATCTTCTTGAAGTGTTGCATGCAGAGGAAGCGAAATAATGTTATGTCATCCATAACACCATGCCTGTCTAAGCCTGTGTAATAAACAAGTTTAAATTTGTTTTTTGTGCATAGAAATTAATGACCGAGAACAGAGGCTTCACACAATGAAAGATGTGTTAAGACGTTTTCCCAGGGAGAATTTTGATGTCTTTAAATATGTAATGAGCCATCTAAATAAGTAAGTTTGACAACCACCTGCAGTAGCCAACTATTGGAGATCAGTTAAAAGGAAGGGACGTTAAATCTCTGTTTTTACTTCTCTCTCTCAGGGTTAGTCAGTGGAACAGAGTCAACTTAATGACCAGCGAGAATCTCTCCATCTGTTTCTGGCCCACACTGATGCGGCCAGATTTCACCTCTATGGATGCCCTGACAGCCACACGCACCTACCAGACAATCATCGAGACATTCATCCATCAGTGTGCTTTCTTCTTTTACAACCAGCCTCCTGCTGAGTCACCCACTGGCCCCTTCGGACCACCTGGACCACTGGTACCCACCGGATTGCCCCCATCCCCCTCAGCCGCCCCTTCTTATTGCCCCCCAACCCCACATTTTACCCCCCTCCTGCAGTCCCCACCACATTCTCCCCCCCAGAGCCCACACACGGCCCCTGGAGAACCACAAACACTGTGAGATGGGGAAAATCACATAGCCCGTTATTTAGTGAACTACACACACACACACACACTTGCAATGCATGCATACACATCTACATACATGCTCTGCACACACATCTAAAAGCCTCTAAGACATGTAGCTTGTTTAGGTCAGTGTTGTATGAAAAAAAAAATGTTCTGAGCTCTCAGTCCTGCTTCATTTTTCTGCTAAATTTAGTTTAACCTGTTCTAACAAATGTCTGTAATTTTTAATGTACCACAAACCTTGGCTATCTGGTTCAGGCTTGTTTGATGTTGGTTCAGGTTTATATCTAAATGCTTTGTCGTACAGAGCATCCTTATCTAAAGTTATTAACACATATCGCACACAAAATGAAGGTCTGTGCGCTTATGAACTCTTTAAAAAAATTCTTTTTAAAGAGTGTAACCAACAAAGATTCCAATAACCATGTCAGCACTTCCCTTGTAGTTTATTACAAAAGGGGGATGGTGTTATTTTCAAGAGAGTAAATATAGCTGTTCTTATCAAGAAGGATGCCAACCATTTTGAAGGATTTTCTGGTTTTCTTCTTTCAGTAGAAGGTGTTTACATTTAATTTTTTAACAGTACCTTCTCTTTTCTCTACTGCTCCCTCTCTCTTTACATCTCCATATGGATCTGTAGTATAAAGGACACTATAAAGCACTTACTAATTTTTCAGCCTTTCATCTTAAAAAATTTTGGGGGAATAATAGAATTAACTTGACCTTTTTCTTTCTCTCTCTGTCTTTATTTGAAGAAAATGAATGAAATCACTTTAGCAGCAACCATATTCACCAGTTTGCCTGGCTGTTGTGTTCCACTCTACCATTATTGGTTTCTACCCAAGCCTATTTTGTTATACCATGGATTTCAGAGGATGTTTTTATTCCTCGCTTTAAAGACTTGAAGTTCTGACACCTGATAGGCTTTTGTTGATGAGGATTTGCTTTGCTGAGTGTCTCCTGTGGATCTTTGCTCATAAATTCACCTAATGGGAGCATACGTGCCCTTTCTTTGAAGGCTGGGATTTAAATGGCAGCGCTATCACGTGGTTTTAGGGAATGCACTTCCAGTTAGTGCTGGTGTGGGGCTCAAGATCACTGAGACTGCAGATTTACTCTGACCCTTAAACATTAGACTCTGAATCAGCAATTCAAAACCCTCACACCTTCATTTTGGACTCAAGATTAAAAAAAAAAAAAAAAAAAAAAAAAGGCCTTTACTGATGCCCAGTTTGACTGTTTTATGAACTCCATTGTTTTTACTTAATAATCTAAAGCACTTTTTTTGTCTTTTTATATAGACTTGTATTGTGAACTAAGACACTGAATAATAATTGGTTCCCATTTTTGCCATTTTGTGTTTAAAAGATCAATGGACCTTTTCAAGGTGAATGTAGAGTGGTCACAGATTATGCCTAATCCTGGACTCAAGTTTACTCTTGATGGTTCTACATTCATATTAGTATGTCTTTTGTCCTCTATTAGTATGTTTTTGGACCTCTTGTACAGTCTGAAGTTTGACTAACATGGATCTTAATTATTTTTTTCCCCCTCATTGTCATTTCCATGTGACTGGCTTGGAATGACACGATTTGCCTCTTCTGCTTCTACCATTTTCTGTCTAAACTCTTCTGGACAGATCCATTATGTATAATGATACAATGATTCATCGAATGTGTAGATTGTATGTATATTACCTTTTTCTTTTCTTTTTTTCTCTTAAACAACATAGCTTCTCATGTAAAGGAAATTATTCCTAAACATATTTTGCTTGAAATGCCACTTCCTTTTTCTATCCAGCCAAGGTAGAAAAGCTGAAGTACCAAAGTAGTGCAATGTGGCTGATGAGGGTTCAACACCAGGTGTACATATTTTGATGACGGGTTGGGGATGAGTTTGTCAGATTCAACTCATATACTTGACAAATAGCCCATATGGCAAATCTGTGATGGTTAGACAACGCTTTCATTCACAATCTTCTTCATTTTGTGTATCTGCTGCTTTTCTACCAGGCTGAACAAAAATGAAAGAATCCCCACTTTACTTGAAATGTAATAATTTCTTTCATTTAGAGGTTTCCAGCAAACTGCTTGAAAACTCTAGAATTAGCTACTAGTCCAGATGTTGATACAGCCATCTCTGTGTGTTATACTTGTAAGAATGCAATTTTTCTTCAAGCTAATGTGATTAGTCAAGAAAATGATGGATAACTTTGATGGTTATCGTAATGGTTAAAGGATTTGAGGCCCTTTAAGAGTGCCACAAAATGTTCTGTTAAGTAGAAGTGTTTGTAGAAGTAGAACTTCTTTGGATTTTACTTTTGATTAGATTTTTCCTAAAAGTCTGAGTATGAAAACTTGTTTATTCTCTGTCCGTTGTTGCGTTGTGTTAAAGCCAGATTATGGAATTACGGAAAAAAATTATGAAGAAGCCCTGATTAGTTGTGATGGTGCAACATTAGGAGTCATTTAAACAATCAAAATGTGTGAAAAGTGCACCTCACAACATCTGACCTGCTGAGTTTACTAATAAACTTTACCTAGAAACTGCTAAGCAAGCATTAGTCAAAATTCTGGGTTGCATGTGAAAGTTGGGAAAATTCTGATTAGACACTTTGAAAGTGGTTCATGGTTTTTTTTTTCCAATATTACCTCACATGAAATTTCTCACACTTTAAATACTTTCATTGTAATGTAAATTAATCGGAATGAATGATGAACATGAACTTTTAACAATAACATTATAATTATAATCAGAAAAAAAGTCTGACCCATATCAGTTGTACTGTCTGAATGCAAGTTGGACCAAGGGTCAGTCCATAATAATTCAACAAATCTTGCTCTTTGTAAATGAATATTCTGCTACCCTCTTGTGGCCATAAGTTAATCAGCAGGTATGTTTATAAAATATATGATCGCATGAAAAAAATGTTTTTCAAAAATCTGTAGAACAGCCCAGTTACAGGACTGAAAAAAAAAGTTAATTAAGGAGAAAAACTTCATAGATAATTGATTTTTGTATCTGGGCTAGTTTGTGGGAGAATGGTCTAGACTCTTGACCACACACACCTACCACATTGTTTCATCCACTTCCTGGTGCCTTTAGTTTCTATTAATTAGCAGAGAAGTTCTCTCTGCTGTGAGTAGTTTGTTTGGTTCCTTTCATGTTGGAAAAAAAACAACCTTTATGTTAAGCTTTTAAAAAAAATTGAGAGAAAAACATTTGTAAGGTGGCATCTGAAATGCGTAGCTGACAGTGTGGCTTTTTCACTTGGTATTGTTTGTACCACTCAAATGAAGGACATTTCAGAATCACTGTAGTGGTGGCCTGGTTGTGTGCAAAACACACTGCCTTTTAGCTGACTGTAATCTAACCTGTTGTTTCTTTCATATATGAACAAAAGAAAAAAGTCTTGGTGCTTAGTCTCTTGCTTCTTATTTAAGCTTCTTCTTTTTTTATGGTGTTAGGCTAGTATAAAAGCATGCATGACCGAAGATCTATACAGGGAGGCTTTTGCTGGTTTCAATATTCAGAAAATGAGTCTGATTAAAAATCTGTATTTAATTATGATGGGAAAAAACAGCTAAATAATCCTGTGATAATGGAGGGTCGGGAGGGCTTTAAATAAATGAGAGCAAACAATAAATCAATTTTGTTACATGTATAATGTTCTCAATTTTTGTGTTTCTCATTGATATTTAGACATGCTTTATATGTAGATGGAATAACTTGTCATTAATACTGGTTATAAACTATAGTTCAAATGTTTGGGGTTGATAAGACATACAGTGCCCTCGACTAATATTGGCAACCTTGGTAAATCTGAAATATCTCTGAAGTATATTCACAATTTTGAGCACTCCAAGGTGATTATGGACATGAAATTATCCAGCCATGCTTTCTTGTTTCACAGAAATATATAAAGCCCAAATTCCCTTAATAATCAACACAATGAGAAAAAAATTATATATATATATATATATATATATATATATATTTATGATGTGCAGCAAAAAATAATTGAGCTTCACAAATTAGTGAAGTGGCTTTAAGAGCTAGAGCAGTGAAAATTCCCATTTCCACCATCAGGGAAATAATGAAGAATTTCCAATCAACATAAAATGTTACGAAGCTGCCTAGAAGAGGATGCGTGTCTCTATCATCCTAATACATGGCGAGGAGTAGAGTTTGAGTAGCTCTTCAAGGATCACAGCTGGAGAATTGCAAAAGAAAAAAAAAATGTCTCAGGGTCAGAAAACCTTTAAAAAAATTGCCAAACAGCCCCAACATCAGCACATGTTGTTCAGGATGGTTTAAGATAAATTCTACTCACTCATCCAAAAACATAAAAAAGTACTCCATGTGTTTAATGAAATATACTGCTGTATTTTTGATGTTGTGGGCCTATGTTTCTGCTGGAGGTCCTAGACATCTTGTTTAGAGACATCATGGATTCTATCAAATACCAACAGATAACAAATCAATAATTCACTGACTCTGTTACTTATAATGGGCCATGGTTGGGTCTTCCACTGGGACGATAATCCAAAACAAACATCAAAATCAACACTGCTATCTTGGGAAAAGGACGTAGCAATAATTGGGTGCCAATAATTGTGGCCAACATGTATTGGAGAAAAACATTTATTT